>ML789419.1:636027-646347 GCA_009831015.1 Picea engelmannii
AGGGTGAGGGAACTATACCCTCATCTTCACATAGACTGAAAATAGTCTTTTGGAGGTCCAAAAGCTTCCCAATGGGGAGGTGTGATCAGGGGATCAAATTTTGCTCAAAAATTCAAAGTGCTCAGAATTGCTTCAAATCGAACAAAAGCGTAGGCCTCATCATTGCAAACCCAATGCAACTCATTTTGTCTCAAACGGATGTTGGGAGAGAGAGATATCGCGATCTGTTCGAATCGTCAAAGAGGCAAAAAAAGGACGCTGATTGTACAGTCCGTACAGTCTGTACAGGCTGACATGGCAGAGTCCGTATGTTGATGTGGTAGAGGTGATGTGGAAAATTCTGATTGGCAGATGTGGTCGAATCAGAATGTGACACGTGGCATCATTTTGGTCAATGGTAAGGTGCCATGTGGCCCAGTCATGGGCTGCCACGTGGTACCTCGGTATTGGTTATTGGTGTTGGTTGTGGAGCCTGATTATCTTCCTGATTCAGAGGTCCTTGCTTTCAGCCGTTTTTATACCCCATGAAGTATTTACACCCCAGAAGTATGTACACTCTTCCACGCGGGGGAGTGCAGAGGGGGGGTACCCCCTCTGCGGGGTCCATCCCCCCAGCTGGGGGGTCTGGGGGCAAGCGGGCCCCCAGCGAGGGTTCAGGGGCGAATCCCCCGAAGCAAAAATTGCCTTGTAAAAGTATATTGTAAGTTCATTGTAAATCTAGACCGTTCATTATAAGGTCGCAGATCTAACGGTAGAGATTATGTTAGGGTTTTTTTCCCTAGAAGGCAACCCTCTTTTATGAGGGAAATGTATTGCGGCTATGGTTGGTGGTGAATATTGTATTCTGAGAGAGGAGACTGTGAGAGAAAGAAGAGGAAGTTACAGCGGGTTTTGCTGTAGGTTGTATCCCTTCATTTGTTGGATAATAATAAAGGAAGGACCTGGCAATTTCTCTGGTGGACATAGCCCACACTAGGTGAACCACGTAAATCTGTGTCTCTCTTGTATTGTGTGTCTTCTGTGTTTTCTTTCTACATTTGTTTTATTTTATTGCTCCGCGGTCCTGTTTTTCTAACAATTGGTTGTTGTTAAAATTGTATGGGGTCCATGGGGGTCGAACCCCAGACCTCCCTTTGGCTCCATGCTTTGGTAGAGTGTGGGCTACCACTAGCCCACACGTTGTTTCTTATACACTATATGTAATACAATGTATTTAAATTCATTTTATGTAATGGTCGGCGCGGGGGTCCGGGCTGGGGCTTAGCCCCAGCCCCGGGTCACACTCATATTACATATGCCCATACCCACCATTGGTGCACGCGCGGGGTTTTAAATATGTGTCCCGTGGTCCTTTGTGTTACGCCATATGACCACAACCAGGAGCGTGGGGGTTTGCAGACGGTTGGGTTCTTTTGTTAGCCCGAGGTCGTATGGATTACCCTCATGTGCCCGAGTGCTAGGCGGTTAGGGGCTAGCGTGCCCATAACTGTCCTACAGTTCACACCATTGGCACGGTTGTGTCCGGTGCTGGGTTTTTATTCTTTAAATAGTGTGTGTGCTAGGTTCATGAAACAAGGGTGCATTTTGTAGACGCAGAGACAACAAGCTTGAAGGGGTGACTTCCAAGAATCCTAACTTCTTCGTTTTTTGGCCAAACGAGGTGCCAAAAAAGCCCAGCTAGGGGTTTTTGGATGCTCTAAATCCATTGGAGCAGTCTGTTGGTCAATTTGAACATTGTAAAGAATGTTTTTGAGCACTTGGAGTAATTAATAATAATGATCCATTGGAAGCTGAACCAGGATATGTAGCCCAAGAGAGGGGTGAACTCCTTTATCAATTGTTGTGTTTATGTGCTTATGTTCATTGATTATGTTGTTGTTTATTTGTGTCTTAAATGCGTAAATCATTTTTATAATGTGTTGCAAAGTTGATCCATTTTCTTCTAACACATAAACTTTACTTGGAAATATTTCCAAGTTTACAAGTCTTCTTCATTTTTAGATCATTAATAATTTTGGAATTTTGACACTAGAGTATTATTCAAGTCGAAGTATAACTCCAAATTATTCAGGTTGAAGTATAACTCCGCATGAGTAAAAAAAAAGGTCTAGGTAGTGCTCGCACCCTTATTTGAAACCTATCCCATTGGATTCCTCTTTTTGTCTTGACCATTGTGCTACCTATCATTTTAATATTTTTTTCCCGTGAACCCATACCCTTCCCGGTACCCTTATTTCCCACTTATCCCATTAGTTTCCTCTCGTTTCCCTGAGCATAGTGGTATATATCACTTATATTCCTTTTTATCCATAGACCTACCTCTCATATCCTAATGGTTCCCACTCTCTAAGATCAAACCAATAAAAAACTGAATAATGACATTATTGCCATTCATGCCAAAATGGACCACATGCAGGACCAACTCACTATCTAAATAGAAAAACTCAAATCTTCTTTCCAACAATTCATATCCTAGGGTCCTTCCTCCTTTGGCCCAAACCCCCAAGTAGAAGGTGCTTACTCTTCCAATCCTATGCACTTTAATTCCAATCGTGACCCCCATTTTCCTAGGGTTGAGGTGAAAAATTTGATGGCTTGGATCCACCTTCCTAGGTCACCTAGATGTAACACTATTTTACCCTGCATGACATTACTGATGAATTGATGAATCTTAATTATGACGTTCTCTATTTGGATTCAGAATGATGGAAATGGTGACAATGTCATAGAAATGTTTAGTATATTGTCATTTATGTCAAGAGTGTCACAAATGGTGTTTAATGCAGGAGTGAAGCAGAGGAATAAGGCCCAAATTGATGGTTGATGGAACAATGTAGTGTTTGCGGACCACCACAATGATAAAACATCATAGTAGTTGATGGAACAATGTATTGTTTGATAGAACATCACAATAAAACTTATATTGAATAATAAATAGATGAAACATATTAAATCTGGGCAAAGATTCACGAGATCAATGATTCTCATCAATCATCCATTGGACCCGTTGTTACCTAGGTCTTCACCCCTTCCTTATTCTATCTCTCACCCTAACCATCCATTAATGTTGAGCTTTATTGTTTCTTGCTTAGCCTATTCCCCATTTTTTATTTTTCATGACCCCTGTCTGTCTTTGCATAGTTGCACCATCGTTTTTTTTTGTTGAAAGAGGTCACATGTTCTAGTTTGAATTTGGAATACTCGTCATCATATTTTCCACTAACAAAGAATAGAGCAAGTCCACCGAGTATTTTGTGTATGCACATGAGATATCCATGTTCAAAAAAATCCATTGAAAGCTCAGTAAGATTCCACAGAAGCTAGCATCCAATTAGAGAAGACCATGTCAGACTCGAAATACACGCAGACGGAAAGGTGCATGATCGACGGTGAAGATATGATGTTATTGCGAGATTGACGGTTCCCGTGGCATTCAGGGTTCCATAATGTGGAGAAAATACTTTTTGTTGTGGAGTGCCTGAATCCCGCTCTAATATCTATTGGAGGCACCCCCATCCCCTAGATCAACAACCAAGGTTCATTTCGGTGTCGCAACATGCTCGAGCATTAAATTCCTTGAGCGGTCTGAAATCTAAACCATGGTATCGAGGGGGAGCTACATGAAAACTTAGAGGAGATTTTAGGCCCAAAAGTAGTGTGGACCCAAACCACCCTCGACAACTCCCAAAATCATGTGATTATATGATGTCAGGTCACCACGTCACCTCCACTCACCTTCACGTAATACAAATCCACTCATGTCATCCCCTATTGGTCAACGGCCTCCACATCCTCCTGCTCACAACCAATCACGTTTGGTTCAATGACCGATTGGTCGACAATAGTGAAGTTGTCCGGGAACATATGGCAACCGACGGGTTAAAATGGAATGTGATTAGCCATCGAAATCTATGTTACAGATAGAGAGCATGGAGATCGTCCCAGGTCCAGGATCGTTGGTTCCAGGATACTTCATAAGACTACCTATTCCTTGAGAATATAATGAAAGGATCTGAAGAAACAACCAGTTATCCTGCAGAGGCCTCAAATAGCTCGCATGTATTCCATTACTCAACACATAACCCTATTTTGTCACTCCTAATTTTTCTGCCAATTACAGTTCATCTAGTGCATGCATTAGTTCAGTCTAAGAGCCAGTAGAAGTTTTCAATTGTTCAGTTCCAGAATTCTTTAGGTTGAATTAATAAGTGGTCTTCTGTGTGTGATAAGAACCAATATTTTTTATTAAGTCTAGTGTGAAGCACACATTGTTGTACTGCATGCAATGTTTTAGTTAAGTTAATGATTTGTTCTATAATTAGTTATCTAGAGTTAGGTATCAGTCCCATATAGACAATAAACTTTGCAACTCTGTTAAATATGCAGTCTTTGTATGTTTTAGTTTTTGTCAGTTTTCAGAAAAAGTAGAAGCAATAGAGGATTTGGACCTTCGTAGTTAATTATAAATTTTTCTACCTAGTGAATATATGTTGATGACTATTTTTCAACCCATTGCATGATTTTCATCTAGATATTTTTCTAGGTCTTGATATATTATCTTAAGTCTTACTTTCCACACAGAAAGTGGTTCATTGCATTGATTGTTGTTGATGTCTATGTGTGTCTTTTAATACCCTCAATTGTCATTTAATACCCATACCATTATCGAAGGAGAACCTACTTTTACACTATGTGTCCTTCCTTTCCAGAGCACCATCTTTGAAAATTGTCCTTAAGCTTACCAACAAAACCAATGTATTAAGAAATAATCATTCCAAAATGATAGGTGGCTTACCTTTCCATTTAGTAGTCAGGTGCAGACCTTAGGACCAACATCTTTTGGCGTCATTGATGAGGAGCGTAGTAACAAAATATATTTCCATGGGAGAATGACATTGATCAAATATGACCTTTGATGGTGAACAAAGATCAAACACAGATAGACTGCCATCTTTCACCCTGCGACTCCATTGAGTAAAATCTAAAGAAGAAATATTGGTTCCCAGAAAAGGATTCAAAAGATCCAAATCTGAAGACAACAAAGCCAAGAAGGCTCATTCTAACCCTGAGAAGGATACAATAGTCTCTGAGCCAGAAAAGAAACTAAGAAAATCCACTGTATCTTAGAGATATACTTCCCCCCTCAAGGGAAAAGATGCACACCAAGAGAATATGTCTGATCGTCATCACAAGTAACTTGAATTTGCTAGCCCTGAGAATAATAATTCCATAGAAGCATAGACATCTCTAACTCCTAATTCCACTTCAACATCCAGTCCTGCATCCACCCCTGTATCTCCCATAAATCTTCATATTCCTATTATTCAATCCATGGTCGTTAACAAGATGGATGTCATAATTGATGCCAGATATGCACCCCTAGTTATTCATGTAGGCCTACATGCACTCCCAGCCATAGATTACATGAAATATTTACCGATATATAATGGGGAAGGTGAGGTAACTACCGAAGAACATCTGGTAGCCTTTTACAACTTAAAAGGATAATTTTAACATTGATTATGCAGATGTATGGATGAGATTGTTTGTACAGAGTCTATATGGGGAAGTAAGAAAGTGGTTCAAGGGTCTTCCTCCAGCCTCCATTGCAGATATTGAGGTGTTGTATGAAACTTTCATAAATCAACGGGGATATATGAGAGATTACCTCTACTACATCACTGATTTTGGGGCCCTAAAGAGAAAGAATGGTGAATCTATTTTAAGATTTCACCAAGAGATTCAATAAGATGTATGGAAGAATCCTTGATGAGATCAAACAAATTGAAGCCTCTACCAAGATCACTTATGCCAATGCATTTGATGCAACATTATCCCTCCTCCTGAGAGAGAGAAGATCAACCACACTGTTTTCCATGTAGGAAGCATCCATTGAGGTCGAATCTAACATTTTGGCATCAGACAGATTAAAAATCAGATATGATAAAGATAAGAAAAAAAAAACAGAGGACTCCCCTACCTCCTCTAACTCAGCCACATCTGAACCAAAACTTGATGAAATGACCAAAAATTTGAAGGATCTGACTTCTAAAATAGCTAAGCTGAACTGGGAATCTAAACTACCAAATAGAGCTTTTCAAGGGGCTGGTAATAGAAATCAAAATCAGTTCATAAGTCCTAATGATGCCCCTCAAATAATGCAGAGAGAAAGGAGAAATGTTGACGATCAAAGGGTAGTTCCTCCTTTCCAAAACAATCAGATTGAGGAGATGGATGTAGACAATGATGTTGTGGATGATACTGTCATGCCTCTCAATGAAATAGATTATTATACCAACCATTTAACACAACAAGAATATGAGGTAGCACAACTGTCAAATCAATTTGATAATCAAATAGGGGAAGAGGAAGTTATTCAAGGCCAACCCAAGAAGAAATATGATTTGAGGATGAGAGCAGGGGCTCCCAAATCCACTACCTCCGATCAAAACAAACAAGCTGAAGTTCCTGTTGGACATATTGTCATTGATGTCAACAGTCGATGTCATTATGATGTGATGATTTGTTGTTATGATGAATTGTCATTGATGTCTACATTATATCAGTCAGCAGTGAATGCCAAAAATTATGCAAAGATCGAAATCATAAGCTCGAGAGGAGGAGAGAACAATATGTAGATATTAATGCTCAGCAAGGAAAATGCAATACATAAGCAATTCGTGATTATTGTTCATCACGATAAGATCAACAATGTTCCTATGATCAAATCTCAGGAGAATTAGCAAATTCATGATTATTGTTGATCACGATTGACTCAACAATGTTCCTATGATCAATGCTCAGGAGAATTAGTGACTGACTATCAGTGCATAAAAGAATGCACAAACAGTTATTAAATCTCGTAAGGAAAAACATAAGCTTAGAGTGAAAAGCCTTAGCAACCGACTAATCAGAGTGAGAAGACTCAACAGCTGTTAAGAGGAAAATCTCTCTATGGATAGGGTGAACCAAAACAGATAGGAGTGACTGTAGAAATCAACTCAATTCCAACATATGCTATATAAACTAATGTGCAAAGTAGGTAATAAATAAGCCTACCTCATCCAAACGTTTGATGATGTCCACCATTGAGCACTTTGACCCAAAAATTTATACCTTCAACAAGTTCTCAACAAACAAGGAAAGAAAGCATATAGTGATAATATAACATGTTAGCACATTAGATAGAATAATCCATTAATATTCAAAACAAACATGCCCATGGATCATAATACATATATTTGCAAGATATCAATTGGATGAGAAAGGAGTATTTCTATTAATAAATGATCAGCAGAAGTGAAAATATTACAGACTTCCGTATCGGCATGGTTTGGAACTGAGAAACTGAGTTCCTTCCAACTGGGCCTCCACCACTTCAATCCTCCACAAAAGTCAAGCTCATATAAGGGAGACAAAGAGGTTCTCCATCAATAAGGGGAGAGCTTGGGACCTGAACACTGTGTTCATACTTAAAGGACAAAGGGATGTAGACTCAATAATGAAGTAATAATTTCTCCAGAGTAACTTTTCTCTCAAAGTTGAATTCTCTCTCATTTTCCATAGCTCGAAATTGGCTTCATTATAGCCTTCAAAATGCAATTGAAGGGTCGAGTTAGAACGTTTCCAGTATATGGAAGGCCAAGGATCAGATATCTTTTGTCATGACATGGAAACCAACATTTATTTTTGATTTTCTAGCACAAATATCGATGTACGTGGGTTGTAGTGGAGCAACTAGTGTATATGCATGTTGTATAACTTGCCAGGTGCGTACAAGTGGAAAAATATTTATTTTTGTCTCTGGATTCATTAATCGGGGAAAGCAAGTCTTCATAGGTAAATGGAATAAGGCCCTCTCTTCAAGATTGCATAGGGTGAGGCAAATCTTATTCTAACAACTATCATCCGATCAAGAGGTTGACCTTGTTGATAATCTAAATATAATGGACATCGGTCATATGAGTGACCATGGGCTTGAGGACTGTTGGAGGATCGTGACTGTAGATCTGCAATCCAGATCAACGACATGGATAAATTGCAGAGATCGGAAGGAGAGTTAAACGACTCACTAGTTCCAATCCTGCAATTGACCTAGATAGTTAGATCTCATAGCTCCAAATATCTATGACTGCGGTTGATCCAAAAAATGATGAGATTAAGCCAGATTAAATCGAGACCATTGATGCGCAATGGTCAGATCAACGACAGGGACAAAATTTGGAGTTTGGGCAACGAGTTAAATCACTCGCAAGTTGTGGTTCCGCAATCATCCATGATCATGGATATGCTTTGAGTGTCTTCACGACTGTTGGATCACTTTTTAGTGGAAGGACAGGATAAGATGAAAGGGTTGAGAATTTGATCATCCAAATACCCGTCGACTGTTGGATCTAACCCAAACTCTCATCATCCATCGGATCATTTCAAAGTGGAAGGATAGGATAAGAAGTGCTAAAAGGTTGAGATTTTGATTATTCAAATACCCGTCAATCATTGGATCAAATCCGATTCCTGTCAGCCGTCGGATCATGTTAAAGTGGAAGTACATGATAATATAGAAGAGAAGCACAACAGAAAGATCGAGTTGTCGATCCAAGATCCAGCGAATGAATCTCTTTCACTTTAGGTCTAAAGATGTGAGGAAGTTATGCTCTGGGAACTTTGATATTTGAAATACCCGAAGCCTGAAAATATGAAGTGCATAAGGACCATCGGATTTGGAGGACATAATGAGGACCGTTGGATCAGGGCTATTGGTCAGCAAACAACTTCAGCAAGGACGTGTGGCGGACCACATCAGCAAGGACACGTGGAAGACCACGACAACAAAAGACATGTGGCAGACCATGTCAGCAAACCACGTCAACAAACACACATGGTAGAATTGGTTGATGGCATGTGTCAAGAGGAAATTGGCTTGTGCCATGTCAACAAGTGACGTGAGCAAGTTACATCACTCCGGGGGAATTGCTTCGGGAGTTTTATCACGAATGAATGTCAAAAGTCCCGAAGTCTTGGAGGGCAAAGGTCCAAAGTCGCTCTCAGACGTCGATCTAAAATACCCTTTGGATACTATTCTGACCATTAGATCAAGGAGATGAACATGTGTCACAACGAGAGATATACATCGACGTCAGCAAGAAACTGTGGTATACCACATCAACAGTCTACGTTGGTAAGGACACGTGGCACAGTCAGATAACAATAAGTGTCAAATTGAAATCAACATTTCAAGTACGTGCAAATCATGAATCTGAGTGACACGTGGCAATTTCTCAGCTCATGAAATGTCATCAAGTGAGACAAGTAAGTTATGTCACTCCAAGAGATTTTCTTCGGGAACTTTACCACCAACAATCGCCCAAAGTCTCGAAGTCCCAAATGCCGAACACCTGAAGTGGAAATGAGATGTCCAATTTGAAGATCACTTCAAGAGAATTCTCGTCTATCAATATACTACAGTGGAAGGATAGTGTAAGAGGAAGCATTGACCGAAAGCAAGAGATCTCCACCATTTATGACTTACTCAGCAGCTGACCACTCTAGAGGAAAGAATGGGTTGAGATTTGAAATCTCCGAAGTCCGAAGACCCAGAGTAAATGGTGGCCATCCATCTCGATACTTGATTAAGTCCTAGCCATCGGATTCAGCAGTGAAAGGATGAGTGTAAGGATCAAATCTCATCGTTGATATAGTTCTGTGAAATAAATCGTCCGATCTAGATTCAGAAGTTTTGGAAGGTTGAAAACCCAAAGTTTCGAAGTGCGAATTTTCATCAGCCACCCATCTCATCAGAAGATTCGTGACCATTGATTTGATGAGCTCTCAAGCACTAGTTTCACCTAGATTCTGGTCACCACCGTTGATCATATGAAATATGAAATAAAGGCAAAAAATAATACAATGCTTAAATTGATAAGCCCATGTTTCTATGCTTGTGATCATATGGGTTGAAGGAAGCAACTCATGCAAGTTTCATCCGATAGTGAGCTACACCAGAATAATACAGATAATCGTTAAAAGATCGAATATGATCTGTTGATGAAACAAGAATATAACAGAAGCATGAGTATGATCTAATGAGTTGATCCATGTCTGTGCTCAACTCATGAGGACAAATGAACCGATACCCAGTCATGATTAAAAGAGATTTAAATCATGAAAACATGAATAAAGAATAAAAAGGAAAATGATATTAACTAAGGTTTAAGATTATCATTTTAAATGAAAAGGTACAATGGCTCAAATATCAAAAGACACAATGATTCAAATTCACATCAGTTGGAAAACTATATAAACAAAAGGGAAGTATAAGAA
>ML789419.1:646816-685343 GCA_009831015.1 Picea engelmannii
TTAACTACTTCAAAGTGAAAATCCAAAACTACAAAGGAAGCAAAGAGAAACAATTCAGTATCCTTAAAAGCAATTCAAGATGGATTGTTAGACCAAGTCAAAGAAAAGATGAAGCACTACAAATCTGCCAAAGAATTATGGCTTCAACTAGAAAATAGTTATCAGAATGAAACACAAAAAGAAGAGAAATCCAATCAAAGTGAGGAACAAGACTCTAATGAAGATGATTCTTGTCAAAATAAATAAAAAGACTCTAATGAAGAGGATTCTTATCAGAGTAAAGAACAAAACTCAGAAGAAGAGATTTCTGATCAAGATAATGAAGAAGATAAAGAAAAAGAAAAAATTCAATCAAATTGAAGAACATAGTTCAGATAAAAAGACTTCTAATCTTAATGAAATACAGGATTCGATCTCAATGAATAGTGAAAAAGACAACCTCATCAAGGAATTAAGGAATACCTCAGTTTTCATTAAAGAAAAATTACATTATCTTAAAACTGATGTTGCAGCTGTTATAGAAGAGATTCGTTTGAAACCAGGAAATTATATGCATATTAAAGTTCCTGTGGAGTCTCTTGAAAGTATTGAGTACACAATCGTGTGCACTCTAGAAGAGTTGGATAAACTCCAACATAAATATATGATACTACTTCGAAAGTTAGATCATTCTAACCATGAAAAGTTTGAACATAGAGTTCACTTAGAAGAATAAGAAGAGGAGATTGAGAAATTGAAGAATGAAATCAGTCAGGGAAAAGAAGAATTGTGTCATAAGATGGAAGCAAAAGTTGTGAAACTTAGAAAGGAGGTTGAGAAGTCAAACACTCAACTTGAGGAAATTAAAGAAAGTAAAGAAGACCTAAAAATCCAGTTAACAAGGAAAGAAAATTCTTACCACATGTTGGAATTGGAAATCATCAATTCCAAAAAGATAAATGAAATTACTAATGCAGAKCTAATAACTCAAATTAAAGAAGCTAAGAAAAGGGAAGAATCCTAGAAGATCCAAATAACCAAAAAGGAAGAATCATGCCATATGTTTGAATTAGAAAACATCAACCTCAAAAGTATTCAACTAGAATATGAGGAAGAAATCAAAGCATTGAAAACTAAAGTTTTTGATCTAACAAAAGATATGGAAGAATTGAAGACATATGACAAAACTGTTAAATGCAAAGAAGTCTTGGACATAAATCTAAAGACTCAAGTTGAACATGCTAAAGAAGTGGAATAAGCCCTAAAGATTCAATTGACTAAAAAGGAAGAATTATGTCACATGTTGAAGTTAGAAATAATCAATATCAGAAAGATGAATGAAAAGACAAACAAGATTGTCAATTTCCAGAATAACTCAGCTATCCTAGATAATATTTGGAAGATCCATAGATCAACTGATGACAAAACTAGCCTTGGATACAATAAGAAAGAAGACATATATAGAATTAAAAATGAATAAGAAAATCAAATGATAGATCCTTTAAGCCAAAATAAAATCAATAATGGAAACACCTTCAATGGTTGTTTCTTTTATTTTCATAGATTTGGACATAAAGCAATGGACTGCAAGAAACTAGAGAAAGGATATGCAAGAAAATCCAAAAAATGAATTAGATGTTGGAGATGTAATTTTGTTGGGCACACAACAAAATTTTGTCATACAATGAGATGTTACAACTGTGATAAGTTTGGGAAAAAATCCCAAAACTACAAGAGTACAAAAAGTCAATATTTGAATAATTCATTCAAGATAATGACAAATCCTAATAAAATTTGGAAGAAGAAAGGAGATGATAAATCTCCAAAAACACAATTAGAAAGACAAGATCCAAAAAGAAGAATATCTCACAGAAAGATATGGAGAAGAAAATCTGAAGGAGAAAGCAAGAAAGATGTTATTACACCTGAAAATGAAGAAACTAATAATAAGAACATGATGGGTAAAAGTCCTAATAAAGAAAGTGAAATTCAATATGAGATAAATCAATCTCAAGAAAAGGAAATACCTATAGAAGAATATGGGACAATATCAAATCTTGATGATGTCATAAGTTGTTAGCAAAAGAAAGAAAAAAAAAAATTAATTTGGTTTTTACAAAATCAAAGGATTATGCCAAAGAGTTCTAAATTAACATATGGAAAATATTGACTATCTATAGATTAGTGGTCAAAATAAAAATCATTGGTAGGGTTAGTTGTAGAATACAAGAAGAAGAAAAAATAAAGGTAGCAGAGAAGTTCAAGAAGTATCATTCAACAAAGATCAATTGATAAAAAAAATTGGCATTTAAATCAATTGGTATAATTCCTGAATTAATATTCCTGTGAAATATCAAAAAAGAATAAGAAGCAGATCAAAAATATCAATAAGATTCATGCTCTTGTTATATTTGACAAAGGGAAGTTAGTAAAAACTCAAGAGGATTATTTTGGTTATTAAATAAGAAAGTAATTATATTAAGTTTTGAAAAGACTCGATCACTACAAAAATTTGTATCAAGAAGACTACTTATTTAAACTCAAAAATCCCAATAAACTAAGATAATAAATTAGTAAATTAGCATGGGAAGAGACCTTGTTAGGAATATCTACCCTTTCAGAAGAAAAGGGGGAGAGTAGTTAGAAGCAGAGAGAGAGCATATTGACAATGGGAGTCATTTAATTTATGCAGACAAACATATGTTGATTATAAGGGGAGAAACCCTTTGCCATTGATGTCAAAGGGGGAGAGTAACGTCATAGACAAAAGCATCATCACAGGGGGAGTTTGTGTATGAAGTTAGTATGTTTCCCTCAATGACAAAGGGGGATATTGTTGGACATATTATCATTGATATGTTGTCATTGATGTCAACAGTCAATGTCATTATGATGTGATGATTTGTTGTTATGATGAATTGGCATTGATGTCAACAGTATATCAGTCAGTAGTGAATGTCAAACAGTATGCAGAGATCGAAAGCGTAAGCTCAGGAGGAGGAGTGAACAGTATGCAAAGATTAATGCGCAACAGGGAAAATGCAGTACAAAAACAATTCAGGATTATTGTTGATCATGATATGATAAAAAATGTTCCTATGATCAAAGCTCAAGAGAATTAGCGAATTCATGATCATTTTTTATCACGATTGAATAAAAAATGTTCCTATCATCAAATCTCAAGAGAATTAGTGATTGATTGTCAGTGCATAAAAGAATGCACAAACAATTATTAAAGCTCGAAAGGAAAAGCGTAAGCTCAGAGTGAAAAGCCTTAGCAACTGTTCGATTAGAGTGAGAAGACTCAGCAGTCGTCCGATCAAGAGGATGACCGTTTTGATCATCTAAATATAACGGACATCAGTCATATGAGTGACCATGGGCTTGAGGACCATTGGAGGATCGTGATCGTCGATTTGCAAGCCAGATCAATGGCAGGGATAAATTGCGGAGATCGAAAGGAGAATTAAACGACTTGCTAGTTCCAATCCCACAATTGACCTAGATCGTCAGATCTCATAGCTCCAAATATATATGACTGCGGTTGATCCAAAAAACAATGATATTAAGCCATATTAAATCGAGAACATTGATGCGCAATCGCCAGATCAACAACAGGGACAAATTGTGGAGTTTGGGTGACGAGTTAAATCACTTGCAAGTTGTGGTTCTACAATCATCCGTGATCATGGATCTTCTTCGAGTGTCTTCATGACCGTTGGATAAATTTTTAGTGGAAGGATAGGATAAGATAAAAGGGTTGAGAATTTGATCATTCAAATACCCGTCGATTGTCAGATCTAACTTGAACTCTTGTCATCCATTGGATCATTTCAAAGTAGAAGGATAGGATAAGCAGGGCTAAAAGGTTTAGATTTGATTAGCCGAATACCCGTCAACCGTCGGATCAAATTTGATTCCTATCGGCCATCGGATGGTGTTAAAGTGGAAGGACATGATAAGATAGAAGAGAAACACAGCAAAAAGATCGAGTCGTCGATCCAAGATCCATATCGAACGAACATCTTTCACTTTGGGTCTAAATATTTGAAGAGGTTACGCTCCTGCAACTTTGAGATTTGAAATACACAAAGTCCAAAACTCTGAAGTGCATAAGGATCGTCAGATTTGGAGGACATAAGAAGGACTGTTGGATCAGGGTTGTTGGTCAACACACCATGTCAGCAAGGATGTTTGGAAAACCATGTCAGCAAGGACACATGGAAGACCACGACATAAGACCATGACAACAAAAGACATGTGGTAGACCATGTTAGCAGACCATGTCAACAAACACACATGGCATAATCGGATGATGACATGTATCAAGAGGAAATTGGCTCGTACCATGTCAACAAGTGACGTAACCAAGTTACGTCACTCCAGGATAATTTCTTCAGGAGATTTATCATGAACGAATGTCAAAAGTCCCGAAGTCCCGAAGGATGAAGGTACGAAGTCACTCTCAACTGTCGATTTAAGATACCCTTCAGATACTATCCTGACCATTAGATCAAGGAGATGAACATGTGTCACATCGAGAGATCTACGTCGATGTCAGCAAGAAACTGTGGCAAACCACGTCAGCAGTCTACATCAGAAAGGACATGTGGCACAGTCAGAGAACGACAAGTGTCAAATTGAAATCAACATTTCAGGTATGTGAAAATCATGAATCTGAGTGACACATGAAAACTTCTCGGCTTTTGGCATGTCATCAAGTGACGCAAGTAAGTTACATCACTCTAATATATTTTCTTCGGGAGATTTACCATTAGCACTCACCTAAAGTCTCGAATGTCGAATACCCAAAGTGGACATGAGACATTCGATATGAAGATCACTTCAGGAGCATTCTCGTCTGTCGATCTACTACAGTTGAATGATAGTGTAAGAGGAAGTGTTGACCGACAACAAGCGGTCTCCACCGTTTATGACTTACTCAACATGTGACCACTCCAGAGGAAAGAATGGGTTGAGATCTAAAATCTTCGAAGTTCGAAGACCCAGAGTAAATGGTGGTCATCCATCTCGACGCTTGATTAAGTCCTAGCTGTCAGATTTAGCAGTGAAAGGATGAGTGTAAGGATCAAAGTTGACCGTTGATCTAGTTTCATGAAATAAACCATTCGATCTAGATTCATAAGTTTTGAAAGGTTGAAAACCCAAAGTTCTGAAGTGCGAGTTTTCGTCAGTCGCCCATCTCATCAGAAGATTCGTGACCATTGATTTGATGAGCGTTCAAGTGCTAGTTTCACCTAGCATCTGGTCACCATCGTTGATCATATGAAATAAAGGAAAAATATAATACAGTTCTTAAATTGATAAGCTCGTGGTTCTACGCCTATGATCATATGGGTTGAAGGAAGCGCCTCATATAGGTTTCATCTGACAGTGAACTACACCAAAACAATACAGAGAATCGCTAAAATATCGAATATGATCTGTTGGTGAAATGAGAATACAATAGAAGCATGAGTACGATCTAATGAGTTGATCCATGTCTGTGATCAACTCATGAGGACAAACGAACCGATAAACATTCATGATTAAAAGAGAGTTAAATCATGAAAACATGAATAAATAATAAAAAAGAAAATGACATTAACTAAGGTTTAAGATTATCATTTTAAATGAAAAGGTACAATGGTTCAAATATCAAAAGACACAATGATTCAAATTCACATAAGTTGGAAAACTATATAAACAAAGGGGAATTATAAGAAGATGTGTAGTTGAATTTGTTGAAGTATATATATTTATATATGATGGATTGAATGAAAGTTCATTCTATCAGGTTGGTGCCTATTTACAAGTTGGGTCTTGTATGAGGATTGGATTCCTCACATCTCATTTGGATCTGAGATCAACAAGCTAGGACTTGTAATGAGGGTTTAATTCTTCATTTCTCAGTTGGATCTGAGAACTACAAGATGGGTCTTGTAACAAAGAGTTGGGTCTCTCATAATTTTATGAATATGATATTCAATTGATCTTATGTATTCATTCAAGTTATTTAATAAATAAAGTATTTGTTATTTTATATATATTGATTGAGAAAATGGAATGAATATTTGTTTTTTAGTTAATTTGTGAAAAGTGGAAAATTTGTCAATAAGTTTTGTGACACTAATTCACCCCCCCCCCGCTCAGTGTCAAGTACCCATTTCAACAGTTCCTCCCAAGCCAAATCCAAGTAAATGTATGTCATCTAAAACTCATCCACTTCCCTCATCTAAACATGCAGCCCCTGAAATAAAAGAAGTTGATAAGCCACCAACCTCTTTCAGCCTAGAGCATGAGTTGAGCAAGATCAAGATCCCTATGCCCTTGACATAATTGATGAAGAATGAACCATTCAAAAGTTCTATCATGAAAGTTCTGCAACCAACTTCTCCTAGTGTATCTTCTGATGTAATAAGTTTGCAGGATGAAAACCGCCATTACTATGGGTCCACACATTGAGGATGGCTCTGATGCTTCTCCACCAATCTATATATCTTTGAATGTCCATGATAAGATCCTGCATAATTGTCTTATGGACTCAGGATCCTCTCATAATGTCATTCCTAAAGTTGTTATGGAAGAGCTAGGTATGGAGATCACTAAACCTTACCAGGACATATACTCCTTTGATTACAAGAATGGAAAATGTCTTGGACTAATAAAGGATATGGTGGTTTCTTTGGCACAGTTACCCATGAAGAGTGTAGGGATGGAAATTGTGGTGGTTGAAATTCCCCAAAATTTTGGTATGCTCTTATCCAGAACTTGGGCTAAGAAGGTTGGAGGATAATTGCAAATGGAACTCACTTTTTCCACCATCCCTATGTTTGGAGGAGAACATAGGAGGTTATACAGAGAGGTAAGGTTAGCCTACATTTTCAGTGACCATGAGAACCCAAGAAATCACCCAATTTATGTTGTTGAGGATGAGATTGGCTCATCTGTCTTTCATGTGAATGATGATGAACCTGAAATGTCAGTTAGCCAATGTAAGGGTCAGCCACTGACAGGTCCAAAAAAAAAAGTATGGAAGATTTATTTTGATGGTTCTTCATCAAAGGAAGGATATGGTGCAGGTATACTCCTCATTTCCCCTTCAGAAGAAGTAATAACCCTCTCTTATAATCTGGAGTTTGAAACTACTAATAACATAGCTGGATATGAAGCTCTAGTGTTGGGACTGAGGGCTGCCAAAGACATGGCCATTGATTGTGTAGCAATATTTGGTGATTCTGAGTTAATCATCAATCAAGTAAGGAACACCTATCACGATAAGCAACATAGGCTCAAGCAATACAAAAGAGAGGTATGGGATCTGATCGATAATTTATTTCTAGCATTTAACATTTCCTTCATTCCCAGAGATCATAATCAGAAGGAAGATTCTCTGGCCTTAGCTGCCAACACTTTCAGGCCTCCCATTGGCCCAAATATTAAAAATTAGGTGGAGATCAGGCATAGAACATCCATACCAGAAAACATAAAGCACTGACAAGTCTTTAGTGATGATCTAGAGATGCAGATATTTCTACACACGATTGATGAATTCTCCAATATATCGATTGATCAAGAAAGTCAAGAAGGTGAAAATGAGGAATTAAAAGATCAGCAAGCATCTCATCTATTAAAGACATTAGCTAGTCATGATATTATGGAGCTGAAAACCAATCACATTCCAAGAGGACTAGTGCCATTGGAAAGGTTTTTTGATAGTAATGATGTTTACAAAGGAGATTCCACGAAGAATCAAGAAGAAGAGATAACAGATTGCAATATTGGGACCATTAAGAATCCCAAGATGACCAAGTTTTCTAAACCAATAGCTGCAGAACAAAAAGGCAGGTATGTCAATCTCATAAAAAAGTTTGCTGATATTTTTTCATGGTCCTATGAAGATTTGAAGATGTTTGACACTCACAACATCCAGCACAAGATCCCTCTAAAGGATGGCTCCAAGCCATTCAGACAGAATATTCGGCAATTTAATCCCATGTTAATGTCCATAATTGAGAAAGATCTCAAAGGAATGTTGGATTCCAAGATTATTGTACCATTGAGGTACTCAAACTGGGTGGCCAAACTAGTACCTGTAAGGAAGAAAAATGGGGAGATATGCTTGCGTGTTGATTTCAAAAATCTCAAAAAGTTGTCTCTAAAGGAAAATTCCCCCCTCCCTAAGATGGATCACATTTTACAGAGGGTGGTAGGTGCACACAAAATTTCCTTGTTAGATGGATACTCTGGTTATAACCAGATAGCAGTTTGTGAAGAGTACAAAGAAAAAACAAAAATCACCACCCCATGGGGAACATTCATGTATGACAAGATGCCCTTTGGGCTGATGAACGTAGGGGCCACATTTCAAAGGGCCATGGACATACATTTTGTGGGGTAAAAAGACATATTTATGGTCGTTTACTTGGATTCCATAACCATTTTCTCCAAGTCTGATGAGGAACATTTGCAACATTTGGAGTAGGTTTTCAAGAAATGAAGGAGGTATGGAATATCCCTGAGTCTTAGGAAGTCTCACTTTTCCATGCCAGAAGGAAATCTCCTGGGCTACATCATATCAAAAGGAGGTATAAAAAATGATCCAAAGAGGGTTTGTACCATTCAAGAGATTGATATCCACAAGAATAAAAAGGTTGTCCGGTCTTTTATTGGTAAGATAAACTTCCTCAGACGTTTTGTACCAAATTTTGTTGAAATTCTGAAGCCTATTACTAACATGTTGAAGAAAGATGTTATGATAAAATGGTCTTTGGAGGAAAAATAATCTTTCCAAATAATCAAGCAAGATTTAGTCGAAGACCCTGTATTGGCTAGCCCTGACTATACCAAAGATTTCTTCATCTTCTCCTTTGCTTCAGAGGAAACCATTGATGTTGTACTACTACAGAAAAATGAAGAAGGGCATGAGAAACCAATAGCCTTTTTCAACAGAGCCCTCCGAGATGTTGAGATGAAGTATGATATATTAGAGAAGTAGGCTTATGCATTGATCAAATCACTCAAAGCCTTTAGGGTTTATGTGCTATAGTCTAGCATAAAAACTTTTGTTCCTAGCGGTAGTGTCAAAGAGATTCTGGTTCAGCCAGACAGTGAGGGAAAAAGAGGAAAATGGTTTGTCAAACTATTGGATTATGACCTGCAGATAAAGCCCACCAAGATGGTCAAGGGGAAAGGACTGACCAAATTGCTATCATAATCAAATTGTAAGGTGCTAGAATTGCACCAAATCTTCACCCAATCAGATGCACCCATAAGACAGCCTGGAAAATACATATTTCAGGTATTTGAAAACTACTCCTCTTCACCTTGGTATAAAAACATCATTCTTTTTTTTGCAACATTTTGAATGTCCACCAAATGTGAAGAAGACAAAGGCCAGGTCTCTCAAGTTCAAGGCTATAAAATTCTTCATTTCAAACGAGAGCTTGTATTGGAGGGATCCTACTGGCATCATGTTAAAATTCCTTGATGAAAATGAAGCCAAACAAGTCACACTAGAAATGCATAGACGAGTATGTGGAGGACACCAACATTGGAAGGCAATATCTCTCAAGATATTGAGGGCAGGATACTACTGGCCCACAATTTTCTTTGATGTATTTTCTACCATCATGGCCTGCAATGAGTGTCAAATATTTGTAGGAAAACATAAGTTACTATCATTACCCCTAAAACCTATCACTGCTAATGGTCCATGTCATAAATGGGGGTTAGACTTCATAGGAGAGATAAATCCACCCTCTATTGGACAACAAAAGTGGATCCTCACTGCCACCGACTACACCAATTGGAATGAGGTTGTGCCCTCCAATAATTCCACTGACAAGGTGATCATGAATTTCATGGAAACCAATATTTTTTCCAGATTTGGTTGCCCCAACAAGCTTGTAATAGACAATGCCCAAGCATTCAAGTCCAAGGCCATGATTGAATTCTGTTCCAATCATAACATTTCCTTGACACATTCCACACCCTATTACTCTTAGGAAAATGGCTTGGCAGAGTCATCAAACAAGACTCTCATCAGGATCATTAAGAAGTTTCTGAATGAAAACAAAAAATCATGGGACTCTAAACTCAAGTATGCTTTATGGGCTGATAGAATCAACACCAATAAGTCTTTGGGAACCTCACTTTTTCAGCTTGTTTATGGCATAGACACTACTTTTCCCACTCATCTTGGTATAACAGTCCTAAAATTCTCGCAGGAGGAGATTGAGGAGCCAAATGACATCCAAAGGAGAATCTTCTAGGTTATAGAAGTTCAACAAAAGAGAGAAGCACTAGAGCAGAGGACATAAGCATATCAGAACAAGATCAAGTCAATCTTTGACAAGAAAAACAAGAAGGATATATTTCAA
Source organism: Picea engelmannii (assembly GCA_009831015.1). Lineage (NCBI taxonomy): Eukaryota > Viridiplantae > Streptophyta > Pinopsida > Pinales > Pinaceae > Picea > Picea engelmannii. The sequence goes on from ML789419.1 coordinate 657,178, forward strand.
AAAGGTGACATGATATTAATGTGGGATGCCAGAAGGGATGACAAATCCAAGCATGGAAAATTCGACAACCTCTGGTTTGGCCCTTTAAAGTTGGTTAAAGCTATGGGAAATAATACATTTGTCTTACACAATATAGAAGATGCTGATATATTTGGAGGTTCAGTAAATGGGCACTTCCTGAAACACTACTTTGTTTAAGGGTGAGGGAAGGTCCCTCTTATACCATATGTTGGTCCTAAGGTCTACCCCTGACTGCTAAAGGGAAAATCTAGGTCACCTATCAATTTAGAATGGTTGTTTCTTTTAATTTTTTGTCGGTTGGTCAGAGGGTTGTTCTACCAAGACAAATACATGGTTGGATTGACAAAATGATATGGACAAGGGCCCTCCTTTTTTGGTGGCACACTAATGACAATGAAGTGAAATAATAGAAAACAAAGGGAAGCAACAAATTACTCCATGAATAGTCTGCTGCAAGAAGTTCAATACTTAAAATATCACTTCAAGACATTAAACATGTATCAAAAACACAATTACTCCCACAAGTTACAATAAGAACAAATCTTCACCAAACATTAGTTGTTTTCACAGGTTTCATATCAATAAAGACGAGTCATACAATAGCCGAAGGAAATGAAATGCACTTTTCACAAATCAAAAACTACATTCAAGATAAGATAAAAACACATGAAGATTTGAACGAAACATTGTCATCAAGAGTATATTCACTAGGTAGAGAGATTTAATCCATGCGTAGAATGGTTCCAACCAGTCTGGTGTATTTCTATATTTCTTCCCGAAAACTCCCCACCTTAAAACATTCAAAGACTCCCTATTTAACAAAATTGCAGAGGTTCTCGTCCTTAGGGGACTGAGACCTAATTTTAAGTAATTGTTAGTAGAACAAACTCATTAATCTAACTGACATTGCATGGAGTACAACGTGTGAAATTCACACTAGACTTAATCAACAAAAGTGGTTCTTATCGCACACAAAAAACTACTCTTTAATCTAATATAAGAAAATGTTGGAATTGATAGACTAAAAACTACTACCGTCTCTGAGACAAAACTGATGCATGCGCTGGAGGAACTGAATTGGCAGAAATAGGACTTGGATTTACAAAACAAAGATTTGTATCGAGTTTCGACATGCTTGTGAAATGTTTGAGGTCTCTGGAGGTGACCGACTGCATGGGAAGATTTTCGCCTGATCTGTTGCGTAATGAACTCTCGAAATCTAAAACACCTGTGATGGCTCTGCTAACTGCCACCTGTATTGCTTGGATAACTGTATTGTTGTCAGTCAAGTAGACATGGATAAGACATAACTGGTGGTGAACTAGAGTGCACGGAGGTGATCGTCTAATAGGGGAGTGGTATGAGTGGAAGTGGATGACGTGGGTGCAGTTGAAGTGGAGGTGAGTGGAGGTGATGCCATATAAGCATGTGATTTTGAGATTTGTCAGGGGTGGTTTGGGTCCACATAGTTTTTGGGACTGAAATCCCCTGTAAGCTACCACGTAGCTCTCTCGTGATACCATGGTTTAGATTTTGGCCTGCTCAAGGATTTTAACGCCCGAGCATGTTGCGGCGTCGAAATTAACCATGGCCATTGATATGGTTCCCAAGGGGAACATATAACAAACTAAATATGAAGAATATAGGACCATGCAAGATCCTAAGGAAATTTGATGGAAATGCTTATGAGATAGAGATGCTAGAAGATGTGGGTATATTGCCTATATTCAACATTTCGGAATTGTATCCTTACAAGGAAGATGAAACCAAAGGATCAGAAGATCAGAGAGACATCCAGTGGGAGAAGGAGATGCATGTAGTAGAAAATCCACAGATGGAGAAGATCATAGATGAGAGGAATGGTAAGAAGACTAGGAGAAATAATTATTTTGAGTATTTGGTAAATTGGAAAGGACACCTAGTAGAAGATGCCAGTTGGGTAAATGAAGAAGATATACAAAAGCATGGAAAATCAATGCAGGAGCTCATGGACAGGTGTCCATGAATTTTTTTCCAGAGGAGTATGATGCAGGATCATTGTCAAGAAAGCTTGAATGGAGGACAACTCAACACCCCAACACGCATTATGAAATAAATTTGAATTTAAGAGGCCATATCAATGTAATATCTGGAAAATATTGTAATTAAATAACATCTTAAATGTTTGAAGGTTGAACCATCACATGAGATCGATGGGGAATGTATTTTCTTTTAATGCAGTAGGTTGCAATACATATTTGAAGCATCTTCTCTTATATGTCTCTCTCGTACATTTATTGTAATAAATCATTAGTAGTTGAAAGATTTTATTTTGATAGGATAGCACTAAGGTAGTCGGAGGGAAAAATATATGAGCCCTCTTGTATAAATGTATGTATTGTTTCCCAGAAGAGGTTGTTGATAGTTGTTGCAATTTAGTTGAAGGATGTTGAAGACTATGGTAGCTAAAGGCTGTTGAGAGTTGTAGTTGTTGTTGTTAAGAGTTGTCGGGAGATGTTGAATGGAATTGTATGATTCCATGTACATATCATTTGAATGAATATAGAAAATAATCATTGTTCCAAATGTTTGGTGTTGCCATTGCTGTGTCTATCTGAAGGAATGGTAGGATTTCTGTTTAAATTGCAATGATCTGTGTTTATTTATTCTTATGTTCTGAATGCATTTACATGGTTGAATGTATGAATCTGTGAGATATTAGATAAGTTTCAATTGTTTCTCTTCTACAAGCATGTGCAAGGAGTGCATAGTGTCTGCAAGGTGTGCGTTGATAGAGTCTATTTCGGCTCAGAAGATCATAACAAATAATGTGAGACTTTTGTTTGCAAAGAGTGCATAAGTGTCTGCAAGGTGTGAATTGATAGAGTCTATCTTGACTCAGAAGTTCAGCATAGGTAGCTTGAAAGTGTGTGTAGGCGAAAACACACTCAGAGTCATATTGTCCTAGAGGGAAAATTAGGCCGTATAGGGACTATTGCAAGGAGTGCACAGTCACCCATCAAAATATAAGTTTAAGGAAGCCTGTTACAAGGTGTGAGTAGAATCGATACTTGGCTAAGTATCGAAGAAGTCATTTTGAGAAGTTCACAGTGTTAAGAAGGAACAAGTCCAAAAGAGATAACTTGGAGCTTTGTATGCAAGGAGTGCATATTGTTCACAAGGAGTGCGCAATAGAGTCTTTTTGACTCGTAATATCAGGTAGATTATTTTAAGAGTATTTGTAGAAGAGTCTGAAGAACTTTTACAAGGTGTGCACAATCATTCACAAAGAAGCTAATTCCTGGGTGAAGACCTGTTGCAAGGTGTGCACGGGGTTGATTTCGACTAAGTGTCAAAGAAACACTCTAAGGAGTTGGAGGTTTTGAAGAAGAACAATCTCAGAAGAGATAGTAGGAGAGAATTCTTCAATAGGGAGGAGTCCTTGAAGATTCCCCAAGTTAACGAGAAAAATCCGTTCAAGAGGGAGTAGGATCGTTCCAGACCATTAGATCTGGGTGAGTTACACAAAGGATAGCCGTGGGGTCCTACAACACTTCGTAGTTCAGAGGATTTAAAGTATTTGAGGAGAGGGTATTTATGAAGTCCTCAAGCCATGAAGCAATCCTGACCATTGGCTATGAGGAGATACGTGGTAGCGGATAAGCAAGTTCGAAAGAAAGAGCTCTAAAATATTTGTGGAGCAAAATGTCTCTTTTCGCAAAACCACGAAGAGCGAGGAGATCTGGACCATCAGATCCAGAGAGGACACGCGATCGAGATCCATGAGCTTCAGAGGAAAAGTCCTTCGAAGGAAATTAAAGGAGGAATATCGAAAACTCCCAAAGGCCGATCTAACGAAGGAAATCATGGTCTTTGATCCAAAGTGGACGCGTGTCATCAGATCGCAGAGGGAAAATTCTAGTTTCTAGTTGCTGGAGCATGTGGCACTCAATTTTTTGCTTCATGTGTGAAGAAATTTGGGAGGAAAAGGAGTTTGAACATTCAGAGCTCTCGAAATCTGAACTTTGAAGCGTGAGGTCACGAATGGATTTGGCCCACAGTCACAACCCGTCATCATATTGGAGAGGAGTCTATCATAGGATCTAGCACTTGAATGTTGGTGTTTCCAAAGGCATCCGAGAACATCTGTGCAGGTAACTTGAACCTATGGGTGACATCAAAGGGACCTATGTGACATTTGTTCAAGGTCTATTGGAGGCCCGAAGAGTCGATTCAGTTCAGTTATTTGAATATCCTTGACCAGGAGGTCACAGAACCCCTAGGAGAGGAGGGGGTCTTGCATCAATCATATCCTTTGTTGTTTTTTCTTTTGAAATATTGAAAGCTACCGACGCTGCCACACTCAACCGTATCACTCCTAGTTTATTTATGTCGAGAATCTCCCATTCTTTGTCCTTCATGGTCGTTGGCATATTTGTTATTCCACCCAATGTTAGGAATAGATTCTTTTGATATAAATAATATTCCATATGCATCTTCCATAACTAGTAGTTTTGGTCGTTAAATTTCTCGACCCTAAACTTTCCATCTTCCGCCATTGCTCCCACTCGAACTAGGAACCCTCTTTTCCTATGAGTTACCTTTCGCTATGATACCAATTGTTAGAAAAATGGGATCATGGAACAATAAAATAAAACAAATGCGGAATTATAATACAAAAGATACACAATAAAATAGAGACACAAATATGCATGGTTCACCCAGTGTGGGCTACGCCCATAAGAGAAATTTCCAGTTCCTTCCTTTTATTATCTAGCAAAATTAAGGGATATAACCTACAACATGCTTGTTGTAACTTCCTCTTCTTTCTCTCACAGTCTCATCTTAGAATACAATATTCGCAATAATACACTACCACAATACAATTCCCTCATAAGAGAGGGTTTCTTTCTATGGAAAAAAACCCTAAAAGAACTTCTACTATCAGATCTGCAACCTTATAATGAACAGTCTAGATTGAATATGAAATTACAATACTTTACAAGGCAATTTTTCCAAAAAATTCTCTTCGAGGGTGCTACCCATGAATCTCCCTCTAGGGGGGGGCTACAAAAATTGTCGTTGCCCCACCCTGGACCCCCCTAGCGACAATTGCGGGGGGGGAGCGCCCCCTTACTCCCCCTTTAGGAAATGGGGTCCAATCATGACTGAAACAAACGTCTGAATCAGGAAGTTAATCAACCTCCACAACCAACACCTTATCAGTCTCTCGGACCTCTAGATGCACACTCTCACATCATCACACCACACTCTGCATACACTTTGCATAATTACAAATAAAATTCACTCAATCTCTCAGATAGCTCACAAACCAAAAAATCTCGAGATATCTCAACAAAACTCCAATCTAGAAGTTATTCCTAAAAATTAGCAACAAATAGACACCTATCAAAACAACTCAAACTATGATACCTTCTAAGGTATCTTCTAGAGATATCATAATTAAACATTACAAATAAAATGAAATATTAGGGAACCAAATCCCTTGGTAAATGTTTGTGACCCCTAGGGTCAATCGTGAAACTAACCAGGTTGATGCTCCTGCATCACTCACCCATGGATAATTTGGAATTTGATTGTGTAAGTTTCCATTGTTATTCATAAGGCTGGAGAGTTTTCTAGATGAAAATTGTGTATAATGTTTTGAAGCATCCATTGTTTCGAGTGGACACTCCACCCATCATCATGGACAATTGAATCTAATACATTGAAGAAATGTGTTGAGGTTCAATTTATAGGGTGAGATTGGTAAGTGTTCGTTGAAGAAATAAACATTGGGAATAAGAGAAAAATATTAAAAAATTAGAGATAGTTGTTGAGACAAAATATTAAATAAAAGGGAGGTTGACTAAGATTAAGGATAAAAGAACTATATTTAATATTTAGTATTTAATATTTAAAATGAGAAAGAGTTAATAAAGTATTAATGAAGATAAAGTTAATGAAGGAGTAAATTGGGCATTAATGGAAAACAAATTTAATGTGAGATAATTATAGGAATGAAAAAAAAATAAGATAGTCAAAGAAGTTAATAAAGTATTAATAAACAAATAGATTTAATTATTGAGAAAGGAATAGTACTAATGATAATATACTATAATATTAGTGATAAGAAAATTCAACTTTCTATTCATTAATACTTTATTAACTCTTTCTCATATTAAATATTAAATACTAAATACTAAATATAATTCTTTTATCCTTAATCTTATTCAACCTCCCTTTTCTTTAATATTTTATCTCAACGACTATCTTTAATTTTTTAATATTTTTATGTTAATACCAATTATGGTTTCTTCAACATACACTTACCAATATCACCCTATAAATTCAACCTCAACACTCTTCTTTAATTTATTATCTTCAATTGTTCTTGATGATGGGTGGAGTGTCCACTCGAAACATTGGTCGTTTCAAAACATTATACACAATTTTTATCCATAAAACTCTCTAGCATAATTTGGAATTAATTTCTTTTGATTTGAATTCTCTTGTTGTTATCAATTCTCCTAGTTCAAATGACATAGATCAAGAATGTTCTCCTACTACTGATGGATTAGGTATTGAACCTTATTTTTCTAAGAATTCTTTTGATTCAATCCTCTCTTCTAACCATGAGCATGTTTTGAAAGATATTTTAGATTCTCATATTGTGGAGGAACAAGACAACACCGATGATATTTTCGCTCAAGGAGAAGAAATAAACATACAGGTCATCATCTTTTAACACAACAATCCACTTTTTGTTTGAAAGAGGAAAACCATTTTGAGGAAGAACATGTTGTTTGTAAAACTATTCCTAGTGTGGAACCTATTGACTCACAATCAGTAATCAATGTTCTTAAGGAGGAAGAACTACCATTCAAAAAGTCACTTTTTGAAAATGTTTCTTGTTCAAGAGAAGCTTTTAATTCTCTTAATTATTCCATTTAATATTATTTGTATCCTAATCACTTTAATGGTTCGATCTTGTAGGAAGCCACTCACTATCCTATTCAAATAAAATCAATAGGGCCAACTCCTTTTGAATAACTTGATAGTGACAATATACATATGGAATATAAAGAGGATAAGGCCTCTTCCCATGAACTTAGGACAACTATGCCTTGATGATGAATCCCGATCTGGATTCGAAACGTCGATGACAAAATGACACTAACTGTGGATTCTCCGGCAAATGAATTTGAAATCCCTCACCATAGAAATCTGAAAACAGTAACTATGCCTTATCAGTATTKTTCATGGGACGRAGRAATCTTGTAGAAAATGTATATCATAGGGTGTCTTCTTATTTTCCATCTTCATTTTTTATCAATAGAGAGGATTCTTACTCAAGTAACCCTTTAGTTGAGATTGTTGATACTAGCGGATTTCACCATTGCCTTGAAGATATGTCTTATACCATGGTATATTCTAGTCCATGTATATCATTTCATTTTACTAATTTATCTCAAGTTTATGGTTGCTTGAATTATGAGCCTCGGGAGGCTTGCCAAGACAATGAGGCACATCGGTCTACGCCAATGGTTATGTCAGACACTCATTCTCTTGGTTTTTCTTATGGAGTTAACAAAGTATATCAACACAATGATCCTCTCACCAATTACACTTCATACAAATTTTATACATGGTTCTCATTTGGTATGCCACTTTCATGTGAACTGAATCCATCAATTCTATTTTATTCATGGTAGATTTTATAATAGAATTGAAGCATGGTTGGAGGAATATTATTCAACAAAATTTCCCATGAATTATCATCGTGACATTTTTAATAAGGTGGATAGAGTTTTTCATGTGTTAATTTTTCCTACCTTTAGTTTATTTTTATTCCAAGTTCTACTACTATAACACCCTGGGTTTTGAGCCCCCATATTAAATAATGTATTGTTACACTGTTGAGAGGCCAGAGTGCCCAAACAATTATTAAAAGGCCAATGTGCCCAATAAATGTAATGGTTTGATCATTATTAATAATAATCACATTGTTGGCTACTAAACTGACAAGGACTAGAATTATAGGGGGCTATGATTCCACAAGAGAGGAGGCTTGAGGGGCTAAGCATTTTATTTTATATTTTATTCTCCATTTTTCTTAATGGAGAATAGTAGTTATGTAAGATTCTTGGGGGAAGGCCAAGGGGTTTTTGATCACCATGTATTACATAAACCCGTCCCTAGTTTGTTGGGGGGATTCGTTCATTCTCTCTCTCACTCCCGTCCTCGCTCTCGTGTTGTTGTTGGTCGCTTCCCTCTTCCCTCATGCATTCATTCACCTGATTGTTCATTGTTTCACACCTCTCATGGAGATCTCACTCCATTCATTTTCGTCACCCACTCATCTTTCCTCATTTGTGTCTTGGCTTGGGAAACGAAGACAAATTATTGAGGATCAACCATGGTATTTTTGGATGTGGATATTGTTGGTGTAATCCAGCCATGATTTGAGCCCTGCATGTCTGATATGCTTGGCTTGTGTCCATATTTTCTCATGGATGCGAGTCCTGAGCATCCCAACATGGAGATTCTGGACCAGCTGCACTAGAGCCCTGGAAGGAGAGGGACTTCCTAAGGGACTACATGGAAGAGAAGTTTAGCGTCTTTGGTTGTGCAGGATGGGTAGAAGAGAGATGGGTACTTGGATTGTTGTGGGAGTTGGGAATTTTGTGAGAGCTTGATTGCTGAGTGGTTTGGGAAGCCAAGTAACACTATGGAACCATCCTTATGGATTCATAGCCCTAGCTTGGGGGTGACATTGTTGTTGAGACTTGGAACAACAATGTCTACATTTGGGTGGAACGTCCTTAGTCTGCAATCAGTCGACGGTTCTCTTCTATAAAAGATAAGTGCCTTATGTTATGGTATTATTGACCTGTGTATGAATTATTTCCATTGTGTATTTATTTATTGCTGAATTCTATATGTTTAGAGTATGCATGCTTGTTGGTTATTGATGTGCATGTCATTTAGTTCGTTTCTTTTATGCATCTTTATTAATGTGAAAGGTTTATGTAAGAAAAAGAAGTCAGAGAGCGGGCTTGAAGTAGCATAGCCCAGCCTATGAGTGGTTAGGTATGTTACAATTTGGTATCAAATCCATTGTTCCATTACTAATCTTGGATGGGCCGTGTAAACTGAGATTGAAGAAAAAAGTTCACAGATAAATTGAGCTGCAGAGTGCCAGAAGGAGCTGAGAGTGCACCTTAACATTGTTTGAAAGCTCGGGAGGCGTAGCGGCTCGAGAAACCGCGATATTCATAGGATCTATTAGGGAAGGATCTAAATCCTTCACAATCGTCAGATCTAAGAAAAGAGCACGAAGGTTAAACCCTCGAGTCCTTCGGACTTTGTTGCTTTGGAAGTTCCAAGTTCCTTGTCATAAGAGAATACCGAAACACAGAATCTTCAAATTTCTAGAGTGAATCTATGTCGTAGATCACTGGGAGGAGTATCGGACCATTGGATTTGGCTAAGGACAGTTCTGGACCATTGGATCAAGCATAGATCAGGAGGCAAAGCAAAGTGGAGAAGATCAAACTCCAACCATCCGATCTGCATGCAAGAAAATATGATTCAACGATCTCACAACAATTCGGAGATTCAACACTCTGGGAGAAGTGATCCCTTAAGATGCCAGGAAGAAAGTCTCCCAAAGTCCCGAATTCCGGAGTAAATCTAGACTATTTTTTTTTGTGGACATGTGTAAGCAGATCAGTCTATTCGAGAATTCAATGTTTGGGGGATTTAGGTGTAGTGCAGAGAAGTCTCCCAAAGTTTCGAAGCCCGAAGTCTTGAAGTCGTGAGGCACTGGAGTGACGTGTCTTGCTAACATCACCTAGGGTGACGTGGACACATTTGATGTTTTCCATGTGTCACCATGTTTCATTTTTTTCAAATAACATTCGTTCCAGTTTGTATATGAAACATGTCTCTCGTAAGATAGGGCCATGTGTCCATTCCTTATCTTCTTCCACATATCACCCCTTGGTGCTTAGTTGTTGAAAAGGACTTTGGGAGTTCACCAATCCGGCATTCAAAAGGAATGAAGTGGGATGAAGGTGAAACCTCCCGAAGCTCCAAAGAGTGGAGTAAATCCTTACCATTGATTGGGAGAGGACATGTGGTAGTAGATCGCGTAGTTTAGAGACTTGGCACTCTAAAGGATTCAAGGTATAATAAGTTGGGGTTGAGGACTCTTGAAGGCTCGAAGGTCAGAGTCCATCTTATCCATTGATTAAAGAGGATACGTGACAGTAGATCCTGCACTCCAGAGACTTGGCACTCTATAATAATTGAGAGTGTGTACCCTTAGGAACTCCCAAAGCTTGGAGTCCCAGAGATCCTATTGACCGTTAGAACTACAGATCTATGGTGGAGATTTGGTTTAATACTCCAACGTAATATTAAAGTTCCAAAAAATAATCGGATTTCACATGTATAATGATGTATTTCATAAAAAAATATGGGTATGCCAAAGGTAGGATCCACCACTGCACTTTATAATCTCTACAATGAATATGGATCGTCCGATCTATGATCAGATTTCAAACTCAAACCACAATTGTATTGAATTTAAATGATGATTACATGTCTCGATGTTAACCTGTGTGCATATACAATCTCCGAAATGGATTATGACCGTCGATCTCATCCTGGATAAGCACCTCCTGCTAAGTGCTTGGTCATGTGCCTTGGTCCTATGAGACCTCGGTCGGAGTAAAAAGGGGGCTAGTGGCCAAATTTTGTTTTGAGGAAGGAAAAGGCATTAAGGAAGGATTTGGCCGCAGTTTTGAGCCGTGGTCACTTGGGAAAGTGGTTTGAAGGAAACACATGTGCATAATTGATTTCTGTATCAACCTAGGGATAAGATGGAAGTGTTATTTATATTCTTCATGAGTTGAAAGGACCTGTAGCATTGTTGAAAATTTTTGTTTCTCATATGCTTATTTCTAACAAAATGGTCACTTACACATTTTGGAGAATTAAAGAGTTTGAACTTATCAGCTCAGAATGTGTATTGAAGAAATGGAAGAATGTGAGGGAGCCTCCATCCATGATAAAGAGGCCAAAGGCTGAAATACCAAAGTTGGTAATGCAGAGACAAAATCCAACAAACACAAGGGTCGAGGGGAGTAAGAAACACTGATAGAAACTGTAATAATCCTGAAAATATAAGTGCAGAGATACAAGGTATACAATGAGAGGTTTATGAGATTGAAAATTCATATAAATGATCGAGTGTTGCAATGCTTAAATCAGTTGCAAGGACAAGAAAAGAATGACTCAAAGCAAGAGGAAGAAGGCATGTATCATGAAAGAAGAGATGATCGTGGAAGAGATGGTTATTCCAAGAGTGCTAGTAGAGCTCATAGGCATCACTCACCTCCTTTATCGGCAAGAAGGTCTTATGCATATGAAGATTCCATAAGTAGTCCAAAGGCATCTCCTATTAGGAACCAAAGAAGAAGGCATGAAATGGACAATTTGCAAGGAGAGCTGAGGAATCTCAAGCCACCATCCTTTGGTGGTGAAAGGGAAAGGGAAGATGATGTTGAAGAATGGTTTCTTGGACTTAGGAGATATTTCCAATTTCATAACTATTCATCAAACCTAGAAGCCAGAATTTCCACCTACCATTTACATGAGAAAGATGCCATGTGGTGGGACCAGCTGAAGCATGTTGAGGATATTAATGAGAATAGGATCACTTGGAAGAAGTTCAAGAAGTATTTTTAGAAGGAGTACCTCTCAGATCATTTCTATGACAAGAAAATGTAGGATTTCTTTGAAATTTGATTGGGAAGCATGTCCATGGTAGAATATGAGAAGAAGTTCTTGGGGTTGTTAAAGTATGTTGGGTTTATAAATGATGAAAAGGTGAAAATACAGAGGTTTTTGGGTGGACTTCCAACATTTTATAAAAAAAATATTCAGTATGATGAACCCAAGCCATTAACTGAGGCTATCATGAAAGCTAAGTACCTGTATGAGCAAGGCTAGGGTATATAATCCATGTAGAAATATTGGAAGTATAATAAGAAGGAGAAGTTTGATCAGAGGAAGAAGGGTTTCAAGCCTCCTTTCCATAGAAATGAACCTAATAAAAATAATCAAGAACAGTGTGCTAAGGATGAATCCAAGAAATAAGACTCCTTGGGAAAAAGGGGAAGACCACCAATCCAATGTTGGGGATGCAAGGAATATCACCTGTACAAGGATTTCCCTAACATAAAGGATAGATTGAAGACTGTGCACAACATCCAAGAGGATACGACACTCGAAGACATGGGAAGAATTTATGCAGCCTTAGATGACCAAGAAGCATAACACCAATCCAACATGATCGAGGTGGAAGGTAAGATCATAAATCAGTTTGTTTCTATTTTAATTGATTCAGGAGCAAGTCATTCTTACATTGACCCTAAAATAGTGGATAGATTAAATTTGGAGAAAAATAAGATTGGGAAATCAAGTTTGGTTCAGCTAGCTACTGGAACCAAAAGGAGAATCCATGATATGGTCAGAGGTTGTTCCATAATTATTAATGGTATGAGCACTAGTGTTGATATAAATATCATACCATTGGGGTCTTATGATATTCTAATTGGAATGGATTGGATGGAAAAGCATCATGTTGTCCTAGATTGTCATAGCAAGACATTTACATGTCTTGATGGAGATAGAAAACAAAGCACTATGAAAGGTGTACCAAGAACCATCTCTATAAGGGAGATTTAAGCCTTACAGTTGAAGAGATGTTTCAAAAAATGGTGTTAGTTGTATGCAGTCCATGTGGAGGAGCCGGAAAAGACAAAAGGGGCAAGTCTTGAATAGTTTACAGTACTGCAAGAATTTGAGGATGTATTCTAGGAAATACCAAGGTTTCCACAAAAAAGGGAAATAGATTTTTCTATTGATTTAGTTCCAGGAGTTGCTTCAGTATCAAAGACACCTTATATAATGAGCACAACAGAGTTAAAATAATTAAAAATGTAGTTGGAGGAATTTTTGAAGAAAGGGTACATACACCCAAGTGTTTCACCTTGGGGAGCGCCCGTACTATTTTTCAAAAAGAAGGATGGGACCTTGAGGCTGTGTATTGACTTTTGACAACTGAATAAGTCTACTATAAAGAACAAGTATCCTTTACCCATAATTGATGACCTCTTTGATCATCTAAGAGGAGAAAATATATTTTCAAAGATAGAATTGAGATCGGGATACCATTAGGTAAGAATAAAGGAAGAAGACATCCATAAGACAACCTTCTACACTAGGTATGGGAATTATGAATCCGTAGTGGTTCCATTTGGACTGACCAATGCACTAGTTGTCTTTATGTTCTTAATGAATGGCATATTCAGAGATTACTTGGATAAGTTTGTCATAGTATTCCTGGACGACATAATTGTCTATTCTAAGTTAGAAGAAGATCATGAACATCACCTAAGATTGGTATTGCAAGTGTTGAGGGAACATCAGTTGTATGCCAAGCTGAGTAAATGTTCTTTTTATCAAGAATGGATCCATTACTTGGAGCACATTATTTCGGAACAGGGTATAGCAATGAATCTAGAAAATATTGAAGCCATTAGAGGATGGCCAACGCCCAAGAATGTTTCATAAGTTAGATCTTCTATGGGATTAGTTGGTTACTACATAAGATTTATAGTTGGGGTCTCTAAGATTTCTCATCCCATCACTTCTTTTCAAAAGAAGGGAATGAAATTTGAATGGACATATGAATGTGAAGAGAACTTTAATTTGTTGAAGGAGTTACTCACCAGTGCACATGTGTTAAATATTGTTGACCCAAATGAATGTTTTTTGGTATGTACAAATGAATATAAGGAAGGACTTAGTGGAGTCCTCACTCAAAATGGACATGTCATTGGTTATGAGTCCAGAAATCTTAAGGAACATGAGAGGAACTATGCCACACATGAATTGGAGCTAGATGCCATTTTTCATGCATTGAAGATGTGGAGGAATTATCTCACGGGGAAGAGATTTGAATTAAGAACATACCAAAATGGTCTAAAGTATTTTTTTGAACAACCAACTTTGAATGCCAGGAAAACAAGATGGTTGGAATTTTTAAGTGAATACGACTTTGATATCAAGCATATCAAAGAAAAAGAAAATAAAGTTGTCAATGAACTTAGTATATGAGTACATCTCATGTATGCTACAACTGTTAGTATGCATCAATCAGACTTGAAGAGAATAATTTTAGATGATGTTGTTAAAAATCAACATCACCTACAGGTAAAGGAAATATTGCATCAAGAGGATGTACAACAAAAAATGAAAGAGTATGAGATAAAGGAATATGTATTACTTATTCATAAAAACATAATTTATGTCCCTAGTTCTGGAGAACTTACGAAGTTGGTATTAAAAAAATTCATAATGTCCCATATGTTTGACATCCCAGTTACCAGAAAACAATTACAGTAGTAAGAAGCCAGTTCTTTTTGCTACAACCATTACCAATTCCAAAGAAGAAATGGGAAGTGATAACCATTAAATTTATAACTAAATTGCCCAGGACAATGACGCAACATGATTTAATCATGGTAGTGGTTGAAAAATTGACAAAGGATTCTCATTTTGTTCCTGTGAAAACAAATCATACAACAACGAATATTGCATAAATTTACATGAAGGAAATTGCTAGGTTGCATGGGATACCTAGGACAATTGTCTCAGATAGAGACAGAAAGTTTAATTTGAATTTCTGGAAGGGATTATTTAAAGGATTTGGCACCAATATGAACTTTATCATAGCATACAATTCACAGTCATATGGGAAGACATAGAGGGTCAACTTAGTAATTTAATAAATGTTGAGAATGTATGTGATGGATAAACCATCTAAGTGGGAAGATTACTTGCACTTGGTTGAGTTTGCCTATAATAATGGGTATCAAGCTTCATTAAAGATGAGCCCATTTGAAGCCTTGCATGGTAGGAAATGCAGTACCCCAATAAGCTAGGAAAACCCAATAGATAGAGTGGTACTTGAGATAGAGTTGCTCAAGGATATGGAAGATTAGATGGTTAAGGTTAAGCAGAATTTAAAGGAAGCTCGGGATAGACAAAAAAATTATGTAGATAAGAATAGGATAGCAAGAGAATTTAAAGTGGGGGAGCATGTTCTTTTGAAAGTAAAGCCCAAGAAGAGTTATTTGAAGTTGGGTAGTTGTGCAAAGATGGTAACCAGATTATGTGGTCCATTCGAAATATTGGATAGAATAGGTTCAGTTGCATACATGCTTCCATTGCATGTTTCCATGAATGTGCATAATGTATTTCATGTGTCTTTGCTAAAGAAATATGTACATGATCCTAACCATGTTATTGATTGGCATCTGATTCAGGTAGAGACCAAGGGAGACTTTCAGGTCCATTCAGTGCGAATATTTGATAGAAAAGTAAAAATGCTCCGGAATCGAGTTATAAAGATGGTAAAGTCCAGTGGACCTACTACGGTCCTGAAGAAGCTACCTGGGAGCATGAAGATGCCATGTGGGAAGAGTACCCAAAACCTTTTGAATAAATTTTGGAATTTTGATTCATGTTTGTATATGCACTGAGAACAATGACAAAATAAGGGGTAGGGGATGTAACACCCCGGGCTTTGAGCCCCCATATTAAATAATGTATTGTTACACTGCTGATAGGCCAGAGTGCCCAAACAATTATTAAAAGGCTAGTGTGTCCAAGAAATGTAATATTTTGATCATTATTAATAATAATCACATCGTTGGCTGCTAGACGGAAAAGGACTAGAGTTATAGAGGGCTATGATTCGACAAGAGAGGGGGGATTGAGGGGCTAAGAATTTTATTTTATATTTTATTCTCCATTTTTATTAATAAAGAATAGTAGTTAAGTAAGCTTCTTGGGGGAATTCCAAGGGGTTCTTGATCCCTAGGTATTACATAAACCATCCCTGGTCTGTTGGGGGGGTTCATTTGTTCTCTCTCTCACTCCCTCCCTCGTTCTCATGATGTTGTTGGTAACTTATCTCTTACCTCACACATTCATTCACCCGATTGTTTGTTGTTTCACACCTCTCATGGAGATCTCACTCCATTCATTTCTGTCACCCACTCATATTTCCTCATTCGTGTCTTGGCTTGGGAAAGGAATATGAATTGTTGAGGAGAAACCATGGTATTGTTGGATGTGGAGATTGTTGGTGTAATCCAACCATGATTTGAGGCCTATATGTTTGAGATGCTTGGCCTGTGTCCATATTTTCTCATGGCTGCGAGTCCTAAGAGTCCCAACATGGAGATTATGGACCAGGTGCACTGGAGCCCTAGAAGGAGAGGGACTATCTGAGGGACTTCCTGGTAGAGAAGGGTGGGGGTCCATTCTCTTGGGTTGTGTAGGCTGGGTAGAAGAGAGCTAGGTACTTGGATTGTTGTGGGTTTTGGGAAGCCTATGAAAGCTTGAGTGCTGACTCATTTGGAAGCCAAGTAACACTCTAGAACTGTCCTTGTGGATTCATAGCCCTAGCTCGGGGGTGACATTGCTATTGATACTTGGAACAACAATTTCTACTATTGGGTAGAATGTCCTTGGTCTGCATCCAGTCGGTGGTTATCTTCTATAAAAGATAAGTTCTCTCTATTATGGTATTATTTACCTATGTATGAATTATTTCCGATGTGTATTTATTTATCGTTGAATTCGATATGTTTAGAGTATGCATGTTTTTTGGTTATTGTTGTGCAAGTTGTTTAGTTCCTTTATTTTATGCATCTTTATTAATGTGAAAGGTTTCTATAAGAAAAAGAAGACTGAGAGCGGGCTTGAAGTAGAGTAGCTCGACCTGTGAGTGGTTGGGTATGTTAAAACTACTAATATTTTTCCATGAACATATGTTTGTAGGCTTGGGATTACATGGATTTCTACACTGCATTATGAATTTACATATCCCATTCTTTTCACCCAATGTAGTGTAGGATAGGAGTAGGGTAGGATAGGAGTAAGGTAGAATAGGCTAGTGTCTTTCCTTTGCATAGTTTAGTTTTGATTTCTAGTTTTTAATTAGTTTTCCATTTTCCTTTCTTTTTATTACTGTTGGTTGAAAAATACAAGAAATTTTCATAAAAGGTGGAAAGAAATAGAATTCTTGCACACTTATTGTTTTATTTCATTCTCAAAAATTCATACGTGTCGTGGTAATTTTCAGATCAATGGATTCTATGCATGTTCACCATGCCAAATCTTTTTCAAGCATTTTGTCATATTGCAAGTGGGTCTTTTAAATAAAAGATGTTATTTAGTCCCTCTTGTAGTGAAAATGTGCACCCATATTTGTCCCATGTTCATATCTACATGATTCTAATTGAAAAATCTCGCTTGATTGACATTCTTTTAAATTCTAATTTTGTTGTCCTATACACAACGAATGGAAGTTTTCATGATTAATTTCTTCCCATTTGAAATCCAAGCCACTCCAACTCCTTGTAATTCCTTTGGATGATTATTTTATCATGAGTTTGGAGTTATCCAATTGGTTTCTTTCCCAATGATTGTTTCCTTTGGGTACTTTCAACTAACATGATTTTTTGTATAGACTTTTCTTAGGATAGTGAGATTAACTGATTTTTATTTATTTTGAGTTGTTTTATTCAGTACTTTTAGTTTAATTTATGGGTATTGGTTGCACATATATTATGCTCTATATAATTAATTTTTTAAGAATATTTTATCTTTTATCTTTCATCTTGTGTGATCCAAGTTTCCTCTTATACACAACAACAAGAGATATTATTTTAGACTGTTTGGATGCATGTTTTAAACATTATGGGCAAAACTGTTATATAATATTCTTGCTAGAATATCTCTCAGAAATTTCTTTAGAATCAACCATTTCATTTACTAATCTTAGTGTATGATTCAAAATTTGATCTCATTCCTATCAATCACAATAATTTCAAACTTGATATTTACTTGGAAAGTATCTTTCTATATTTTAGATTTGTTGATTTTAATTCACTCATTCTAGTTACATTATTGAATGACATGTTTTTTATCATGGTTGATTACTACACACTTATCTCGATGTTGAATCCATTGAAATAGTTGAGATTTGTAAATACCTCGGTGATAAATCTCAATGCAACTTCTAAGATTCTAAATTTCAAGTTTTCAACATTTGTTTTTATTTAAGACATGATAATAGGTTTCAAGATGTGAAATTTCTTGTGGGTTGTAACTCATCAATCTATTAGGCCCCACACTCTTCAACATTCCTTGGCCCAAAACTCAATTTATTAATAATTTGGAAAGATAAGCATGTTTGGGTTATGTTAGACCATCTTTTATTTTATCTCTCTTACTCATGAGCTTGCTGATTTTTTTTCCAGATTATATGTTTAGTTTTTTGGGATGAAAAACCTATCTAGTAGAGAGAAAAGTTGCATACTCATCAACATTTAATTTTCTTAATTTATTATGAGATAATGAGATCGAGGAAGTGAAATTTCTGGTTTCTCTACTTAGAACACTCTTGGGAACTTGAGGATATCAATTTCATGGATGTTCCCATCATAACAAATCAACTTATCACCATTTAGAAATCAGATCTTACTCACTTCATTCAATTGTGACTTCTAATTATACCTTGCATTTATGATGGGGGAATAAATCCATCTTGGATGTTATCTAAGATTATTTCTACCTTACCAGAGTGTCTAAATTTATATCACATCCATAATGATTTCCTCTTGCCTCTCACAAGGTTGAAGATGATCATACAAATATTTCATATTACTATCATTAATGACAAGAGGAAATAAATGCCTAAGCTTGCAAGGTTGATGATTTTGAATCAATTTTTTTATTTAAATTTTAAGCATGACCATGATTGGTAATGGGCATATATGATCCAGGTGGATATCGATGGCCACCCACCTATTCCACTGGCTCGAAACCCAGTTTTCCACCTTGACAATTTTTTGGGTCCCAAACTTTCGAGGCCATTTTTTAGAGAAAATTCTATTTTCGGCACACTAGTTCAGTGGGAGTTAACTGACTAGTTATATTTTAGACTTTAACACTAGTTCATTGGGAATTAACTAACTAGTTCTATTTTAGACATTCTAATATTAGACCATCACTATTATGCATGCATTCCTAATTATAGGATGTCATTGTCTATATGAGTAAAGATCACTCACTCATTGATTAGATAATAATATGCATTGATTTGCCTTCTTCATTGTGTATATCTCTTCCTTTTCTTGATAAGCTTTGTTTGTGTATGCTTTAGCTAGATATCTTGTACAGGTTTCCATGAAACACTGACATGGTATCAGAGCTACGTTGCTTGGAGCAAGCCAGACAAGCCAAAGAATAAGGAAAATCAGAGTTTCGACAACCTAAATCCATGGTCGTACCTTTCAACAGTGATTTCTCGAAAACTATTATGTTTTTGAGGAAACGACCTGCCTAGGAAGTAAATCGACCAATTATGCAAGTGAATTTTCAACTGTTTGTCGAGATTCCTCATTGTTTGCTTAGAAAGTAAGCCACAAGATAGCCTCCTGAAACTGATACGAATTTGTGGTCGTACCTTTCAGCCATTATTTCTCCAAAAGTATTAATGTTTTGAGGAAATGACCCAGTTGGAAAGTAAATCGACCCATTCTGCAAGTGGGATTTCAACCATTTGGCACAATTCCTCACCATTTGCTCAGAAATTAAGCCACAAGATAGCCTCCTGAAATTGATACGAATTTGTGGTCGTACCTTTCTACAGTGATTTCTCCCAAAATATTAAGTTTTTGAAGAAACAACTCACTTGAGAAGTAAACTGACCCATTTTGCAAGTGGGTTTTCAACTGTTTGGTGAGATTCCTCACCGTTTTCTTAGAAAGTAAGTCGGAAGATCATATCCTCAAACTGATACTTGTTTTCACTTAAAGTGTCCTTCATGCAGCGATTTCTTAATTTTTCACTTGCAGATTGAGAGTAAATTTTTAGGGGTTCTTAGAAACATTGGGAGAGATAGATAGGACAACTATTATACAG
Organism: Picea engelmannii; assembly: GCA_009831015.1. Classification (NCBI taxonomy): domain Eukaryota; kingdom Viridiplantae; phylum Streptophyta; class Pinopsida; order Pinales; family Pinaceae; genus Picea; species Picea engelmannii. The sequence continues at coordinate 677,254 of ML789419.1, forward strand.
TCAAACTTGGTGGTAATCCTCACACCATACAATTATTTTGATTGGAATCCCAAGGTGACATTCCAACTGTTATAGCGAGAAAAACCCTCTATGGACTACATTAGGGTTCAACATGTAGGCAGAGCTAACCATCTAAAGTCTCCTACTCTTTAACAAATACCCCAAATACACCTCACATTCATGCATAAAACACAAGGTAAAAAGATCTGGTAACTCTACCTTAAACTCTACATCCGGTGTCGATCCTTTTGCGTTCGGTTGTTCCTCGACTACAAGTCTCCTCCCAAGGCTGACCTGCATTCATAAATAGACAAACAAAGAACTACGAACATGCATCTTATATATGAATTAGTGGGTTAGATGTCATAATCAAATATAAATCAAACATAAATATTGAACACATCATATTCGAGACAAAAAAAAGTATTCCTTTTTATTAATCTCACAAAGTTACTTACAATGAGATCGACAACTGCTCCGTGAACCTGGTCTGGGATCCTCTTCACCAAGCTCCAACCGTGCTTCCACGTATATTTCTCCTCTTCAACTCTCTCTAGGGAATGGATTAGCCTTGCAATGGAGGGAAAAGGCAAGAATAGGGATTTCTGGCTCAAAACTCACAATGTGGCTGCAAATTCTTGGGGCAAGGGGTGAAAGTGAAATGGGTAGAGTTTCAATGTTCTTATTCTTTTCTTTGGAATGATACCCCAACACCTTATTTTATATGACAAAAGGATGATTATTCGGTTGGGTGACGGGCTATAGGGGATGGGACAGTTGGAAAACTACCCAATAGCCCATAATCTCAACAAATTCCTTGCAACTTTTTATTTTTTACAACTTTTGTGAGTATACGCAGGCTGTAATGGTGTAGCTAGCATACGTACCTGAGATGTAGTGGTGTAACAAGCGTGTGTATGAGGAATTAATGGTGCAGGACGCGTACATCTTCAAAAATATGGTTTTTAAGAAGAGTTGCTCAGTGATGGCTTGGCAAAAATAACAAGTAAAGGGGATAGTGAAATTTAGGGTTATAACATATGCCCCCTAAAGTGTGAGGTCAGAAGAGAATCTGATGGTTGAAATAGATTAAAAATATTCACCAGCGTACGAAGCAAGTGATCCTGGGACCAGAGTTCAAGAGGTGTCATCTGCAAAAATAATAATTGTTTCACCGAGGCGGGCATACCCATGCCCGCGATGAAATAAATCATGGCTTCCAATCAAATACACTGCATATCCATGTCATATAACTATATAAAGTGTAGCCGCAAGCAATACACAATGGATCTACATCTTAAAATCAAAGATATACATGTATAGTATCCATCTTTAAGAAGCCAAATGACGCCTGATGGCTGGAGATGAGGACCTCAGAGCTCGAGAAACAACTTCAATATCTTCAAAACTCGGGTAGGGGTGTAATATGAGTGTACAACATCACTACCCAGAGGTCTTCGATGACTCGTCGGGGAACAAACAAGAGAATCCTGGTGATCAAGCAAAGAACTTCATTGATTTCGAACAAAGTCTTGATTGGACTTATGGGGATGACTAGGCATGAGAGAAAGAGACAAACTACAGAAAGGCTGACTCAAGTTGGGTAAAAGTTCCCTTGGAAAATAGCACGATTGATGATCAGACTCAGGCAGCATGAAATTGACAGAAGTTCACGATGTAGGAGGCAACGCAAACTCTCCATGTGTTTGGAAGAATAACCAAATGGAGGAGGACACAACTCTATGTAGTGAGAACAACTTCCTAAGGTAATATTAAATCCCAATGCTTGACGACAAACAAAAGGATGTTCTTTTTCTAAGGGCGACTCATTGTGCTACCAAAAAAAGAAAATACTTTTCCTGTCCTCTTTTTAGGGTATATTTTATTTTTTTGTCTTTTTCAATATTTTGAAGATCTTGAAAGAGAATAAAAGAATGCTATGTTACAAAGGAGGAATGAGTGTCGCAAATTATACTAGTTCCAAGCACAAGGAACACACTAATGCTCATAGCAAAGAGACATGAGTAGGAAAAGGACACTCGAGGAAAATTCCTCCATGGGTCAGGTGTCGAGTCGCAGAGGCAAAGTGATACAATGCTTGTGTATAAGGCATGCTTCAAAGGTTCTGTTGAGAGCAACATGGAGCCTTCATTAGGCCAAAGATGCAAAGATTCAAGTGTGATTAGCAGGACATGATGAAACCCCCTTCAATGTATTTTTCACGAGCCCAGAGAAGGTAAGCCCAGTGGTTTTTCATTTTTAAAGAGTCTGAAAAAGAATAAAATAAGACTCCGCTGGGGTACCTTTTTAGAAGGTATTCTAGTCGGTTTGAAAAAGGGATAAACTAGCATCGAAAAGACGTCTATTCAAAACCATTTTAATGAGAATGACATAGACAAGATCACTCGACAATATTTTCAATTTTAAGGAGTCCGGAAAGAGCTTAACTATGGACTCGCGGCCTTTTTCTACATTTAGTCTCCTTAGCTCGAAAAAGTATAAAATCTACTTAGGAGAAATCTCCCAGCAAGACGAATCTCCTAAGGTGTACCTTTTTCCTCCTTAATCTACAGGCTGGAAAAAGGGGTAAACTCATGCGAGTAGATGTTTTTCTAAACCAATTAACGAGTGTGAAAGAACAAGGTCACTCAACGATCTTTTCAATTTTAAGGAGTCTGAAAAGAGCTTAACTATGGACTCCATAGGGGATGTTCTTCTGGACCATTTTAACGAGTGTGAAGGAACAAGGTCACTCAGAAATCTTTTCAATTTTAGGGAGTCTAAAAAGAGCTTAACTATGGACTCTGTGGGGGTTCCTTTTTCATAAATTTAGTCCCTCGGGCCCGAAAAAGGGTTAAACTTATACCTGATAATACTCTTCTAGTTAACCGAAGTTCCTAGAGCGTACCTTTTGTTCATAAAATTTACCATCTAGACCGAAAAAGGGGTAAACTACCACCAGAAAGATGTGCCTTCAAATTTTAGTTTGGCGAGCGTGAAGGACAACAATATCTCTCGGCAACATTTTCATGTTTAAAGAGTTTGAAAAGGGCTTAAAAGAAGTCGCAGGGGCTATGACTCATGTATGAAACTGGTTCATGTAGAGCCCACTGCTAGGCTCAGACTAAGAGTCTCTTCGATAGTCAACTTGGAAAGTCTCCCAAAAGTGAAGAAAACACAAACCACGATGTAAGTCTTCCCACGGTATAGAAACAGTAGTCATGGATTCAAGGACAGACTCATCTAAAGGCAATTCAAAATCCGAGAAATCACGCAAATGAGGGTCGACAGTCCCAAAGGGTGGGTTAAAGTGACCATATTCCATATGACGATGGAGGCTCTGGCTAGGACTGGAAAAGTCTATCAGTAAAGAATCACAAGCATGAGGGCTTGAGGACCTACAAACAACGAGATCAGACTCAGAAGGAGACTCAAGATCACTTGGACCAATATGGGGAAGCAAGGGCTCCCTTGCCCCCATTGGATAAACCAATGGATCAATTTCTAAGACCAAGTGTCGAGAAGGAAAACATGATTGCACAGGTTCTTGCTCAGAAGCAGTTGAACACCGAGGATGAGATGCCACATAATTAAGCCGTAGCGAGGTAGAGTCTACATGAACACTAGGAACATATAAAGGGGCAGCCTGAACTAATTCTGAATTAGGATGGTGATTATCAGATTCCAGTTGGTCGATAGTGACAATGCTTCCATTATGAGGGAAATACATCACCCGGAAGAGCGTAGAGACCACAATGTTCATAACATATACATAATCACGCCCGAGAAGAATATTGAAATCTAACGGGCCTTGCACCACTATAACATCAACAAGGAGAGTCTTCCCACCTAAAAATATAGGCAACTGAGGAAGAACCCCCAAACATTCAGTAGGACGTATACCAAAATCCAACAGCTCATGCGAAGTAGACACAAGCTTGGGAGATCCCAAGACTTTCCAAACCGAGGAGGATAAAATACTTGTAGAGGCTCCTTCATCCACAATACATCGATAAATGTTTGTTGAATTAAATTCAACACTTATTTGAAAAGGTGTATAAGAAGAAAGACGAGGCTCAAAAAGATCATTCCAATCAAAGGAAACCATCCTAAGGCTTGGAGGGGGTTTGCTCCATGGATGATTTTAGGGGATAAATTTCGCTCATGGCCTAATTTTCCATGGTTTTTCCAAAAATGAGATTCGTTGTTTTAAAAATGATTCGCCCAAATTCTATAGGATAAAATTATTTTACCTTAAAAATCGCCAAACTTTTATAAAAACTATATAAAATCCTTAGAAATTTGAATAGTTTTACAAAAATATCGCCAAACATTTATAGTTGGCATATGAAGGATTAGTAAGATTCGCCAAGGTTTCTACATTTTAAAATAAATTTTCATCCCTAAAATCATCCCTGGACTTTGCTCAAACTGTGCAGAATGCCCTCTTGTTCTGAAAGTACTGAACTGGAAATGTTAAACACATAGTCGGTAGACACATCACTCTCGAAGATTGCAATGGCATGACCACTTTGGTAGACTCGACACTCTCCAAGAGAAGAGTGGGATCAGCCGAAGATTGCATTGGCGTGACCACTTTCTCAACCAATGGATGAATAGGCTGTGAGACTACATGTTCTAAAGGCACCTCACCCCCCAAAAGAGGAGTGGGATCAATCGACGACTACATAGGCATGACCACTTCATCATCCAAAGACTGAATAAACTGTAAGGAAACCTCAGAAGACTTATAATCATAAGAGATTGCAGACAAGGACCACAATATTTGTACCTCTGGAAGGCTAGGGCATAAATGAGTAAGTTGATCTCCCTTGCAAAGCTTACAAGGGAACTTAGGCTTACATCCTATCCATCTAGGTTTCCCAACAGAATCAATTCCCCCAGCATGAATGGTTGTGGTTGTTTGCACATATATAACATGACTTGTAGAGGTTGGTGATGGGTCGATAACATGACTCGTAGAGGCTACAGACCTATTGCCAGTATGACTTGCAGTGACTGGACTTTTCCCCCCAACATGAATTGCAGAGGGTGGGTGCTTTCCCCCAACATGACTTGCAGAGGCTGGGTGTTGGTCTTCAACATGACTTGCTGAGGTTGAGGAACTATCTCCAACATGACTTGCATAGGTTGATGACCTATCTCCAACATGACTTGCAGAGGTTGGTGACTTCTTTCTATTATTCCCCTTTCTACTTCATTTAGACTTCCGGTTACTAGTTACTTTACTTTCACCAAAGGCGGGAGAAGGAGGAGGAGAAGACTTTGTTGACGAAGGAACATCCACATTATGCCCATGACATAAGGTGCTTAACTGAGAAGATTCACGAGAATTCGAGACATTTTGAATGGTTCCCAACCAAACTGGTAGTCCCACATTCAACCCATGAATGTACAAAGTGGCCATCAAAGGGACACCAACATTTTCGAAGAAAGGAAAAGCACAAGAATCCCCTTGCGAAGGGGTTCCTTGGTTGGTATTGTCAGGAACTTTAGCCATGAATATCTTATGCACAGGTTCTCCCCTTGCGGGATTGTTCAAGTCCGTAAAAGTCTCACACACTGACTATGGAAAACCATTGTTATCAAAACAATGCCTATAATGAGGCGGCTCCACATTTCTAAGCAGAAGACCAAAAAGTCCTCATGATTGGTAGAGTGGGCGGTCTACCACCCTAGGTCAGAGACCCAAAGCAATGACTGACTAACTCACTATGGAAAACTAGGGAGAACATATCACACACTAAAAGTTCCTAAATAAAAATCAAGCATATGACTATCTAGTTGGAAGGACAGTCACGCCAACCAACACTAGAGAAACTTATTGGTGCAAGTGCAACTCGAACATGGAAGCACCCTCTGGGTATACTCTGCAAAGTTTGACCCGATGTCTATAATAGGTACTGCGGTATACCCCCGCAGTCACCTGTGTAAGTCCCTAAAATAAAGGCAATTGAGTTTCCATATCACAAACAGTCACGAAGCGGGTATAGTCAATAGTCGGGTGGACCACAATGAGCAGGGTAACAAGCCCGAAACCTACTGAGGGTATTGAGAGAAAGTGGTCTAGAAGATAACTGAGGATCCCGAACGGATTCGGGGTCCATGAAGATCCATAGGAAAATGCAACCGATAGTATCCCACAACAAGTCCTCAATATGTGTTCCTCACTACGCTTGGTCCGGCTTTGGAGGGGTTATCTTTGCTACCTTTCTGCACGCAACCTCGTGTTTAGCCCATGTTTTAAAGGGGGGTCCTGGATAACCTTCATGTCACTGAACTTTAACACTCCCTAACTCAGACTGCAATGTTTAATTTAATGGCCTTGAAGAGTTTCTTCTCCAACCTAATTCAAGGCCCTAACCCTAAACTAGTTGCTTGACCCTACAAACAAAAAATTCTAGTTACTTTTATACTATGCATTGTTTTTAGTAGCTTGATTTACTCAAAAGGGTGCGGTAGTGAAACTGATGTTGTCAAGACTCTTGCAAAAAATGAAAATTATAAGAACACTAGCAAAGAAGGATTATCTTTCTTATTTTTCTTTTGAAATGCTTTTAAGATGAGAAGAAAACACAACACTATGCTAATTTATTTTTCTTTTTCAAATAACAATGCAAAGAAGATGCCAAGAAAGAAAGAGACCTAACAAGCTAAGTTTTTTTTTATATATTTTCTTCCAATCAAAGAAGAAGTAACAAAAGATTCTAAAAAAAACTGATGAATACACGATTCATGCGCCTCCCCCCCCATGAGGGGGAATTTTTTTTCAAAATGAAACTCATTTTTCTTAAAATTTCAAACTAAAAATAAGTTAAAAAGGCTAGGAAACACAAGAAATCTTTTTTTTAAAAAGACAAGCAAACTGACGTCAAACCCAGGCTAAAAACTGTAACAGAGACCAATACTAGATCAAGAAACCCCTAAGAAGTATGACTTCAATTAGGGAAGAGGTTGACTACCTCTTCTTTCCGAAAAAATTTCTTGACACGGGCGCGCTACTTACACTTAAGAAGCCTTCATATGTATGTGAATTGTCTAAAGTTAGGGCGCGTATGTACGTGTGCAGACCCACTACATGTCGCATAAACCTATGTAAATTGTCAAAAAATAAAACTAACAGTCAGGCTGACAAGGCAGGGAGTACTGGTATGGTCGACCATAATCCCTTAAATACTTAGCAACTTACAGAAACTCAAAAAAGGTAATCAAACCAATTAAAACACCCATAAAATATTCTCTAAAACCCTAGAGGTTTCCCCAGTACGGTCGCTAATTCTACCATAGCGGGAAGACCCCCCTATGGACTACACTAGAGTTCAACATGTAGGCAAAGCTAACCATCTAAAGTCTCCTACTCTTTAACAACTACCCCAAATACACCCCACATTCATGCATAAAATACAAGGTAAAAAGATCTGGTAGCTCTACCTTAAACTCCACATCCGGTGTCGATCCTTTTGCGTTCGGTTGTTCCTCGACTACAAGTCTCCTCCCAAGGCTGACCTGCATTCATAAACAGACAAACAAATAACTACGAACATGCATATTATATATGAATTAGTGGGTTAGATGTCATAATCAAATAAAAATCAAACATAAAGATTGAACACATCATATTCGGTACAGTAAAAGTATTCCTTTTTATTAATCTCACAAAGTTACTTACAATGAGACTGACAACTGCTCCGCAAACCTGGTCTAGTCTCCTCTTCACCAAGATCCAACTGCACTTCCACGTATCTTTCTCCTCTTCATATCTCTCTAGGGAATGGATTAGGCTTGCAATGGAGAAAAAATGCAAAAATAGGGATTTCTGGCTCAAAATTCATAATGTGGTTGCAAATTCCTGGGGCAAGGGGGGAAAGTGAAATGGGAAAAGTTTCACTATTCTTATGCTTTGCTTTGGAATGAGACCCCAACAACTCCTTTTATATGACAAAAGGATGGTTATTTGGTTGGGTGACGGGCTATAGGCAGTGGGACAATTGGAAAACTACCTAATAGCCCGTAATCTCAACGAATTCCTTGCAACTTTTTAATTTGTACAACCTTTGTGAGTATACGCG
>ML789419.1:712575-727322 GCA_009831015.1 Picea engelmannii
AATTAAGTAGAAATCTTTGGGGGAAAGTTCATTGTCTTTCACCTTTTTATTCTTTTAATTATTAGTGGAAACTAGGCCCACATATTGGTTGGAAATGCTACACCAAAAGCGATTAGATCTAATTGGGACCTTCCATCAAGTGTTCTCCCTTACATGCTTGACAAGCCATTTGGATCTGTCAACACAACCATAGGGTAATTTCCCTACAAACACTTGGGAGATATACCAAGCATGATGGCCATATTTCTGAACTTAGTGGTGTAATCTGTTGGACAACTGAGGTGGGAGGGGAGGTGAATTAGTTGTTACTGTGCTTAAACAATTATGCCCATTTTAAACTCTTTACAGAACACTGAATGACAATTACAATAATGCAAGGAAGTAAGCAATAGAATATTCAACATCAATCACACACATGAAATATACAGAGACATATATTTCCTGAGGAAACCCATAAAAGGAAAAAACTTTTGTTCTTGATATGATAAGTAATCTTTATTTTCTGTACATTATCATTCTTAGGAGCACCAAATCCCTTTAAGGCTACCACCTCTATTTTACAAGCAACAACTTGCTGAGAGCACCAATTCTCTGGTTTCTCTAACACCCACTAGAAGGAAGCACCAACTCCCTGAGTGTTCCAGAACCAACTGGATGGAAGCACCAACTTCCAGTTACACAGGCACCAACCTATATAACAGAGAACAATAGTTCTCCCTTGCACCACACTGCCACCCTAGTTTTTTGGCTGCAACTAGATGGAAGCTACAACTCTTTGTGTTCAAGCACCCATTTGAAACTCTGAGGACAACAGTCCTCCCTAGCACCTCCCTACCACCCTGAAATATAAAACTTTGCTTCTCATAAATTTATCATAGTGATACAATATTTTATCTATGGCTTACCAGTCTCATCACTGTTCTTCTACACTGCTCTGCTCTGCCTACATCAGTGTCTTCTTGCTCACATATTCTTGAGCTTTCTGATCTTCTACTTTGTCTCTATATGCGCACCTTGGATTTCTCTTTGTCTCTCAGATATGAATTTATGTTCCTTGCTTCTTCTTCTCTTTATGCTCTATGTCTTATTTCCATTCTATGCGCTACGCCTCTTCTGTGCGTTTTAGCTCCTTCACACAACATGCTTCTACTCGCATAAATCACACTCAAAAGAAGCAACCATCTCTTCTCTGTTCTGCGTATATTTATCATGCCTATTCCTCTGCCAGATCATCCATGCAACTCATCATTTTATTTGGCAGTTATACTGAGTCGGTTCATCATCAGTGGCTTATCCTGAGATTCTTTTCCTTCTCAGGAAGTGCGACACTTCATCTTCTTTATCACAATTGAGCTTATTCTCTCTGTTGCAGTTACAGGCTTTGACACTTTTCCATCTGTCAATTTTCTCTATGATTAGTCTTCTTTCCAGTGGCAGTTACCTCGAGACTCTTCATCTCCTTTGGTGATCACCCTGCAACTCCTCGAGTTATCTAGCCGATACAATCACTCCGTTCTAGCAGTTACAACCAGTCAATTATGGCTTCTTTGGATTATAATCCCCTTCCTTCATGAGACCTCTGGTGGTGACCTTATGCCTATTCTAAAGGCGCTTCCAGAGCTTTGTTTACTGAGCACTAGATCCTTTTCAAGATATGACCTTGGGCTATGAACTTCACGTTACCATGCGATTGCAGGCGCGTCCATAAACGGTTTGAGGGAAACCTACTTTTTCCCCACAATTCACTACGAGCCTCCACGCATCCTTTCTCTAAAACCGTGGTTTAGATTGTAGCCCGTTCATGAAAATTTAAGGCCCGAGCATGTTCTGTCCCCGCAATGTGACGGAACCTTCAATCTCACAATCTTGACGGTGATCCTTCGATCAACAACTCAGATCTATCTTCTTTTCCTACCTTCTTTCATCTGTCCACGCGCGATACTTAGTCTCAATGATCAGGTGACATGTGGCCCTCCAAACCAATAGACGAGATTGATTTCGCCTTTTGGGCTTCAGGAGTTTTGATTCTCAAACTCCGCTTTCTCTTGGATCATTTCACCCGGAGTCCACAATCCAACGACACATGTCTCTTTTGGATCGACGGTCACAATTCCTTCGGGTATTCGAGGTTCGACAATCTCAACTCTCAACTTTCCTTCATCCTTCCTTTTCATTTTCCCGTAGCTGAAAATCCACTAATGTGTGTCCTCTTTAATCCAATGACTATCCTCTGCTCCTGGATTTCGGCCTTCGGCAATCTCAAACCTTTCTCCTTCATGTTTTCCCAGAGTAGTTTCGCCCAGAGTTCACGATCCATTGACACGTACCCTCCTGCATGATCAACAATCATAGGTGACTTCGAAACTTTAGAACTTTAAGCTAATCACTGCTTCATTCTCCTCCAGAGTGGTCACCTACTGAATATGATCCAGAATCGGATCCAGAAGCCTGACAGGGCTTAAAAAATGCTCAAAAATGAAAGTGCTCGGAATCCGACGAAACCAGTGCCATTGCGTCCATCTCGTCTTCCTAATTTCGGCGGTATATTTACTTTGTCAAACGGTCTCCGTATGTGCAAGATATCGCGTTTTATCTAAAAAGGAAAATAGGGAAAAAAAGGGGGATGACTGTACAGTCCGTACAGTGCCACGTGGCATGATGACTATACAGGTCGTACAGATGATGTGGCAGCTTCTGGATACGAAACATGGTATCCTCGAGTGACGACACATGGCAGGCTGATATGGCGTACGGGAAGACAGCTGGAACAATCCAGGGGTGACACGTGTCACCACTGTAAGGGTGACACGTGGCATGGGATGATGTCAGCAGCTGACTGGGCAGGTGATGTGGTGTATGGAATTTGATAGATGGAAGGCACGTGGACCAATCAGCGATTGACGTGTGGCAGCTTTCGGTTGGTTGTTGATGTGCCATGTGGCCCAGTCATGGGCTGCCATGTGGCACCCTATGGTTGGTTCGTCGGTTTTGTAAAATTATATGGCGTGCACGGGAGTCGAACCCCCAACCTTCCTCCGGGAAATGGACTGGCAGGACCGGGCTAACCGCCCGACCCATGGGTGGTTCTTGTTATGTATACGGGAATAAAACTATTTGAATTTGTTTAAGGTTTGAATCGGCGGGGGAAAGGGGCGGGGCTTAGCCCCAGCCCACGATTCAATGTATACAACCACACGACCACAGAGATCAGGAGGAGGTTTAAACTTGCACGGTTGGAAGATAGGGCCTGGCCCCCAGTTCACGAGCGGTCCCATATGACCCGGGACCGTTACCACACAGAACGCGGGGATTATAACAGTTAGCCTGTGGGTCCTATGCACATGCCACCGAACCAGGAGCCAGGGATAGGGGGCCAGCACATAAAGGATAAGCGCTTGGCCACATGGCATGGTATTGGTGACCAGGAGCGTGTGCCTATTGGGGGTTGCGCCCAATTTCATATAGAAGTGGGTTTTTATTATAAAGTCCTGATTTTTATTGGTTATTAAGCCTGTAACTAATTGATTTTCTCCATTTTTGGAGCCCAAATTTTGGGAGGAATTTGGAGATGGATAACCAACTTCAGATCTATATAAACTAGGCCTATTTGAGGCCATGGGAGACAGATAGAGCAGATTTATGCTGAAGAGAAGCCAAGCCAAAGCCATTTTTATGCAGGGAAGATATTGAGGAGCAGACGTTGTCGGGCCATTTCTAGGAGTTCCGGATGTCCGTTTTGCGTGTCATTTTCTTTGCAGGGTTCTAGAGATCTGGACGATCATGACCAGATCAGTCTTGTAGCCAATTAGCACTACAGTGATGTACTTTTGAGATTTTGAACAAAAATAAAGAAGCCTCCCCCACAGAGACAAAGGCCCGGAGACGTAGGCAAAGTTGTGTCGAACTCCGTTATCAATCTGCGTGTTATGGTTTGTTGTCTATTATTTCATTTCAGATCTGCACATATGTATATGGCTGTCATAATTCCTCTTCTTTCCTCATTCTTTCATTAATTTTCTCAAATGATTAATTAACAAATGCAAAATTAAAACTCAACCATAGTCATTAAAAGATCCTACGGATCAGAATAAGTCATAGGCGGTGGAAACCGCTTGTTGCTGGTTAACACTTCCACTTACAGTGTCCTTCCACTATACTAGATCAATGGTTGAGAATTCATCTGAAGTGATCTTCAGATCGGATGAATCGTATCCACTTTGGGACTTCTACATTCGGGACTTCGAGACTTAGGGCATCTGCTGGTGGTAAAATGCCCGGAGTAAAACTTCCGGAGTGACGTCACTTACTTACGTCACTTGATGACTTGTCATGAGCCTAGTAGCTACCACGTGTCACTCAGATTTGTGATTTGCACATACCTAAAGTGTTGAATCAACTTGACACTTGTCATTGTCTAATTGTGCCACGTGTCCTTGCTGACATGGATCCTCATTCACTTCGAGACTTCGGCCTTCGAGACTTTGGGTATTTCGACTTTTCAAGTTTCCAATTTTTCCGATAATCATTTTGTGATGCTGCTTTTCTAGCTTATATTGTCCTTCCACTTCAAACTGATCTGACGACTGCCATTTACTACGGCTCTCCAGCTCTCTGGAATTCGGGTTTTTCAAGTCTCAAACTTAAAAATCCTCGAAGTGATTTACTCCAGAGTTGAGGATCACGTGCCACCTGCCAATCTTGAGGATGGATGGTCCATGCTTACTTAGGGACTTCGGGACTTTGACAAGTCTGTTATCCTATGCTCATCCAAAGGCTTAACCTTCATGCATTTATTTCTGGATCCAACGACTGTTGATCCTTGGTGCTTAGATCCAACGGACCAGATCTGTACTTCTCCTCTTCACTTCCTCTGGTCACGGGACGCTAATCTAATGATCATCGGGTATTCAGGATTGGTGATCCAATGGCCATTATCGTTCTTCCTCCTGAGATTTTTTATCTCTCTCACTTAGAAGGTTTTCTAAGTGTTCAGATGTCTCGGCCTTTGCTCCTCCTGTGAGTTCTTCTCTTGGACCTCGACTGCACTTCTGGAAAGCACAAAGCGCTATCTCTTCTGAGCTTTGATATCTGCATATTTTTCACTCCTCCTCTTGAGCTTACGCTTCTTTCTGAGCTTTGATCTCTGCATTATCACACTATTCCTCCTGATTTTTTATTTTCCTATTGTTCGCTTATTCTCCTGGAATTATGCTTTCCCTGTTTGACATCATTGTTGCTTTTCTTTCCTGTAAACATACCATCTTCGTTGTTTTTCTTGCCATCAATGACAAGCACACTCTTCCTGTAAACATGACAACATACTCATGTACACATTTCCCTTGCTTTTGCTTGAAGTAGTGCCACTGGATCCATTGGTCCTCTACATTCCCAATAGGATAGAATTGGGACTCGATGAGGGTTTTCAAGTCCTCCCACCTAGTTACTGGTGGATCACCCTTCAACCTAAGTTTTTTCATATGGATTTCCCACCAAGTTAAATCATGGCCTTCTAACTTCAATCTGGAAAATGATATCTTTTATTCTTCATCTATATGGTGAACGTTGAAATCAACTTCTAGTTGTTGCAACCAATGATTCATTTTTAATGCATTGATATCACCTTGGTATGGCTTTATGTCTACCTTTTCTTCCATATTAAATAAATATTTTGAATGGTTTATGGTACTGGAACTTGGCTACTCTTTCTTGGGTTCTTTCTATTACTCCTTTCTTCAAATGAAAATACAAAGAAATAGACACGCTCTATGGAGTTTCCTTTGACAGTATGGCATGTATGGATTATATACAATATCTCCTCCTCTATTTTGATCTCAAAATACCACTCCTAGGTGCTCTTCTCAAATATGGAACAAATACAATGGTAAATAATGGAACCCCTTCTCCTCCTAGTGGCCTGATATTTAACATCGCTTGATAGCCATCTAGGGGTAGGGTTTTTACTTCCTCAACCCTCAATTATGATAACGTTGTGTACATTCTAGAATATTATTGAAAGTACATACGTTGATATCCTTGTATGTGTGATTAATGTTAGAAAAACAGGACCGTGGAGAAATAAAATAAAACAAATGCAGAAACAAAACACAGAAGATACATAATACAAGAGAGACACAGATTTACATGGTTCACCCAGTGTGGGCTACGTCCACCAGAGAAATTTCCAGGTCCTTCCTTTATTATTATCCAGCATATGAAGGGATACAACCTACAACAAACCCATTATAAATTCCTCTTCTTTCCCTCACAGTCTCCTATCTCAGAATACAATATTCGCCATCAACCATAGCCGCAATACATTTCCCTCATAAAATAGGGTTGCCTTCTAGGGAAAAAAACCCTAACATAATATCTATCGTTAGATCTGTGACCTTATAATGAACGGTCCAGATTTACAATGAAATTACAATATACTTTTACAAGGCAATTTTTCCTTCAGGGGCTTCGCCCCCAAACCCTCGCTGGGGGGCCTCTTGCCCCCAGACCCCCCAGCCAGGGGGATAGCCCCCTCGGACCCCACAGAGGGGGTACCCCCCCTCTGCACTCCGCCATGTGGAAGAGTGTACATACTTCTGGGGTGTAAAGTCTTCATGGGGTATAAACATGGCTGAAAGCAAGGACCTCTGAATCAGGAACATAATCAGGCTCCACAACCAACAATTAATGGGGGTTGAAGTGGCATCTAATGATACCATGGTGGTCAACATGGTAGGTCAACTTGCGAGGGGCATAAAGTTTTCATACGAGCTTTGATCGACATGATTTTTTCACCATTGGAAAGATATCAATGTGTAGAATAGTGTCAAGGGGTATAGGAAAATGAGAATAAATATTTAACCCCAAAAACATTCTATTTGGTGCCTCAAAATGGATCTAGAAGGTTTCAAGCCCAAATTTTCCAAACTAGGACCTAACATTAAAATGACCCTACAAGTTGATTCCTCCATTTTTTTTCCGCTCTGAAAGCATCATGATATATTAAAAATAATATAATTATCCAATATCGATCACTACCTATAACTGAAAATGACCTAGTAAAAGAAGAAACCCATGTGGGGACTCCTAAGAAGCCTAAATTGGAAATTGAGACTAGGGGACCCTCATGGGACTCTATTCAAATGAAAACTTCAAAGTAAAACCTCCAAATCAAAAGAAAACGAATCCTAGAATTTCTTGGGAAGGTGGTATGGGGATTAGGCTTCCTTGATAAAAATAATTAGAAGCCAACCCAAAGAGGGAGAAAGTCCTTTATGTCCATCTCATAGAGACAAGCATTATCTAAGGTTAAAAGCAAGAAATGTTTTTCTCTAAATGGGTCTCTTAGAGCATCTTCCTCTAGTGAGGGTGTTAAATGATCTCCCTAACCCTAAATTGTTAAGCATTGGCCAATCCCTCAAATAAATTGACCATTGGGAGGAATATAGAGGCATTAAAACTCTCTATTATCCTCCTTTAGCAGACAATGACAAAGGGGGGAAAAGTAATCCAGGAAATCTCAAAATTTATGATTGGGTGGGAGCTAAATTACATTGATTCTATTGGGAGATCTAGTGGGAATATAACTGGATGGAATAAGTCCCTATATACCCTTTCTAAATATCAATGGATATGAGGAAAAATATTTATGTTCGGAATTTTTATGGTCCCTACTTTGATAGAGTGGAGTATTGGGACAATTTCTTCAATATGGAATGTTTTAAAAAGGGCCTTGTGGTGATAGGGGGAGATCTAAAATTTACATTAGAATATTCAAAAAAATTGGGACCTACTACTCACATGGATTGTCTATCAATATATTTTATAAGAAATATGGAAGAAGCAGGTTTCCTAGACATCGAAACAACAAAACTAACTCCCACTTGGAGAAATAAGAGAACAAGGGAAGAAACAATATCCAAGAGGCTCGACTTCTTTCTAATATTACAAGGGTTTCTAGATGAATTTATTCCAGTAAGAAAATGGGTAACCATGGGAGGGGACTCAGACCATTACAACTTCAAACTTTACAAAGTTTCCAAAAGGACAAAATCATTGGGCTTGATGGCCTACCTATGAAATTCTTCCTAGGATTTATGAATTCATTGAAGAAGATATAAGGAGGGTGGTGGAGACCACAAGAAACATAGGGAAAATTATTGGGTCTTATAATACTACATTCATTTCTTTGATCCCAAAAGAGGATAACTCGATATCTTTTGAAAAGGTTCGGCCAATATCCTTATGCAAATGCATCTACAAAATTATCTATTAAAAATGTCTTAACAAAACAAATCTTTGGTGAGAAGTTCAGGTTTCTATAAAGAAGCAAAATCCATGAGGTAGTTAGGATATATTAGGGAAGCCTCCATTCAATAAAGACCAAAAATAAAATATCGATGATAATAAAATTGTATCTATCCAAAGCCAAAGATAGGGTAAGATAGCTTTACCTAACATTGATCTTCATTCACTTATTTTTTGTCATAATTTTGTAGTATGGGTCATGAGTTACATTACCTTTGTATCCTTTGTTGTATTAATTGATGGAGTAGAATATCCTTTGTTTAGACCAGGTATGGGTCTTAGATAGGGATACCCCATTTCCCCTCTCATATTTATACTAATAACTAAAGTGTCGAGTAGACTACTGAAAGAGTCATATGAAAATGTTATCTTTAAATGTATTTGCATTGGCCAAACTTGCAATATAACACATATTTTATTTGTATATGATGTACTAATTTTCTATGAAGGCACTAGAATATTTGTTGAAAAGTTTTAAAAAAAATTGGAGTTATTCTCTAAAGCTACAAGTATGCAAATAAATATTGACAAATCCACTATGTCCATGTGGGACATAGTATAGTATGAATAGGTAAATTTCTCCCAATTGTTTATGTACCATGTGATAGATTTGGATCAAGGATTAAAGTACTTGGGACTCCACTTGAAAATGAACCTATACAAAAACATTTATTGGCAATGGTTTATTTCCAAAGTAGAAAAGAAGATAAACCATTTGTGTAATTGGAGGCTCTCAAGAGGCGAAATATTGGTACTAGTGAAAGTTGTTCTAGAAGCCAACCGGTATATTGGATTTCATTGGATTGGGTCCTGAAAGGTGTGTTAGAAGAATTTTTTCTACAAATTTGTTTAAATAGGAGAAAAATTTAAGAAATGAGTTGTTCTGACATCTTGGAAAAAATGGGTGGTCCCAAAAGAAAATGGAGGATGGGGCCTTAGAAACCTTTTCTTCTTCTCAAAGGCCTTAGAAACAAAAAATCTATGGAGGATGGTCCAAGGAAAAGGACTATGGGTCCAAGTAATCAGAGATAATTTCTTATAGCCAACTATAGTAGAGGATTATATTAGGAACCCTATGAAACAAGTGCATAATGCCTTAGTTATATCGAAAATTGTGAAATCAACTTTCTATTTGATTGGTAATTGGTTGATATGGAAGGTGGGTAGAGGGGATATAGTCCAAATAAGGTTTGATACTTGGATGGGTAGTAACTTCCATCACATAATACCTCCTTGGGTGACATGGTAACTTCAAAGCAAAGGTTCGTTTTCACTAAGACAAATTGTGAATTGGGAGAGAAATACAAATTGGAAACAAAAATGGATCACCTAGGAGGAAATTGGATTGGGAAAGGATCAGGTGGAAGTTTGGAAGTAATATATAAATGCCTTGAAAAATAGAAATGTCAAATTAGGGAAGTATGAAGACCAATTTTTATGGTCTCTTAACCCTTTGAAGACTTATGCTCCCAAATTAGGATATATAGCTCTTATTGAGGAAGGTTTGATGGGACAACCAATTTGATGGTGGAGAATAATATGGAATTCAAGGTGTCCCTAGAAGAATAAAATATTCATGTAGTTGTAATTAAACAAGATGACACCTACCTGAGATGTTTTACAAATAAAAATAAATTAAAAATTGGCCCATGATGATGTAGTTTATGCCAACAAGTAGAGGAAACTATAGACCACTTAATTCTAAAGTGTTCCTTTTCCAAATAAGTCTAAAAATAATTTGGAATCATGACAACGCTAAGGAATGCATGGGAAGGAGGAAGCAATAAAGTATCCATCAAGTATTGGTATAAAAAAAAGGACACAAAGAATATTAGAGCTCTACCACTCAATATAGCGTGGAGAACTTGGATCACTAAAAACTTGAAATTTTTCAAAGGATAGGGGACCCTACCTATTAAATGTGCAATGTATTCTCTTAATATCCTAAATGATTATCCTCGGGTTTAGGAAAAATGAAAAAAACCAAGCAAAAATGAAGAAGTCATCAATATGGATATTCCTTGGGCATACTTTGATGGTGCCTCTCAAGGGAATCCTCCAATAGGAGGCTAAAGAGGAATATTATACCTCTCCTAGATCACAAAATAGTTTTTAAAGTTAGCATTGGGCATGAGACTAATAACTATTGTGAACTAATGGCTCTCAAATTATCCCTCTAGTTGGTTCAAGAATATGGTGTTAGAAAACTTCAAAATTTTGGGGATTCTTTATTGGTTATCCAATGGATTCAAAAGGAAGAATTCCTCATAAATTTTAATTTACTACCACCTTTTGATAATATACAACAAGAGATGATGGCCTTCTTACACATTTATTTGTTTCATATATATAGGGATAGGAACAAGGTAGTGCCTTTCAAAAGAGTCATTGGGGTTGGTGTGTGGTACCTGGACCATTTTCATCTTTTAGGATGGGCACACAATTGATCTCCCTCATGCACCATGGATATAATTTCCTTTTTCTAACAGTCGATATATTGTAGATTTGCCTTTTGAAAGATGTAATTTTGTATATTTTTTATCTTTTTGTGTCATGAACAACCATATTTTTTTGAAGCTGCATCTCAAAGATTTTTGATAGTGGGTATTGTTCAGATGTTGATATTGAATGTTGTACTTAATGTCCTTTTAAGTCAAGGAACACATTTCATTTTTTAATATAGTTCATTGGTATTTAAGGCAATCATGTAGAGTTGTTGCTCCATCTAGTTACATAACCTTTAATTTTGAATACCTTAAGGCATATGGGTATGTAATTTTGTTTATATAAAAACAAAAATGACAATTTTTTTTGGAAAAATATATATAATTTATACACAAAAATAATAATTATAACACATGTTAAGGATAGTGGTAATATATTTTTTACACAAAACTAATTATAACACAAACTCATCCTAACAGGGGGAGGCCCACCAAAATCACGCTAGAGATCCTTTACGATTATATGGAATCAATAGAAAAAAGAAGAGAAGAGAGAGATGTCAAAATCCAAATAGAGTTAGAAACATTAGAAAAAAGGAGTGAAGAAAGAGATGTAAAACTCCAAATAGTGCTAGAGGCAATGATTGATAAAAAAAATTAAAGATATCATTAAAACTGAAATAGAGGATAGATTATTAGGGTTCAAGAGTGAATTATAGACAATGAATGATAGGATTCAAGAAATGAAAAAACATAAACAATCAACCCAAGAAGGAGTGGTTGAAAAAAATCACAACTTGAGAGATAGGATTAAAGAGATAGAAGAAAAACTAACCAACAATTTGACCCTCGGTAATATGGAAAACAAATTGGATATCAAACCCATCAAAGAGGAAATGAATAAAATAATCGAAATTGACCATGAGCGTAACAAAAGATCCTTGAACCTCATAATTTTTGGTATAAAAGAACAACAAGAGGAGGATACTCTAGCAATAGTAAAAGAAGAATTGAATAATAAATCACGAATTGATAGAACTTACCTCATAGAAGCAAAGATGTTAGGAAAAATAATTGATCACAAAGATAGGTTGATTAGTGTCAAAGTAAGTTGTAATGACCATAAATATAGCATACTTAGTAAATCTTCGAGCTTAAAAGGTTCAAGAATATTTATAAATGAAGACCGCATTCCTGAAGACTAAGCTGAATTAAGGAAGGAAGTTCAAAAGTTAAAAGAAGCCAGGAAAGAAGGAAAATGGGCAATAATTAGAAATCGAAAAGCTATTGTTAGGGATAGAGATGAGAAGGTTAATAATAAATAGGAATTTGGGACACTTGAGATCCTCTTTTGGAATTGTCGTGGCTTTCCATGGTGCAAAGGTCCTATGATAAGTTGGATCCCGAGTGATATTGATATTATCTGTCTAGTTGAAACTTGGGAGCATGAGGAGTCTAAGGTCCCTAACATGGAAGTATTTGTCTTATGGTCGACATGGAACAAAAAATCCCACCGTAGAGGGATGGGAGGAATAACTTGTTATATTAGAAAGAGAATTTCTCCTCACGTTAAACTTCATAAGATTGACCCTCTTAATCAATACATTTGGATAGAAATTTCAGACACCAATGCTAAGAAGATGTATATAGAAATTTGTTATTTTGCACCTATTAATTCTACTTTTTACAAGAAAAACAATCTAGATAAAAATTGTCCCTATAATAATTTAGAACAAAATATTTATAGTTTGAAAAATGAAGGTAATATCCTCCTACTAGGAGACTTTAATGGTAGGAATACAACTAAACAAACTATTATTTTAAGTAATGATTCCAACCATAATCCTTTATGGTTAGATGAGGACCTTGTTTTATCTAATATCTACAAAAGAAGCTCTGAAGACCTAATTGAGAATTTGTTTGGTATTGAGTTGGTTAAGCTCTGCAGCTCTCAAGACCTAATAATTTAAAATGGAGTAATGAAGTGGCCAAACTCCAACCAAATGACTTGTATTCATGGGATAGGTAGTAGTGTTGTAGATTATGTGATATCTTATATCCCCATTTCCATTCAAATAACAACTTTTGACCTTTTAAATGACCATGAGCCTGACTCTGATCATAAGCCTTTAACCGTAACTCTAAACTTTTCCATGCATAGGAGCGCCATTGAAGAGATTTTTGATAATCAAAAGAATTTGTGCTTTGACAAAAGTAAAGTTGACATTTTCTTAAAGGATTTAAATAGTAAATTAAATCTCCTAACTTATAAGGACAACATTGAAGTACTCTATCGTAATTTTACAACTACCATTTCCACTTATGTTAACAAGTTCTCTTTCGAGGTGTCCTATAAAAAGAATAATAGAACGAACAACCCTTGGTATGATAAAGAATGCAAAATTGCTAGGAAATCCATTAGGGATGCTTCTAATGAGTCCTTAAAAATTGATAAGATCAATACGTACAAAACCCTAATTAAAAGGAAAAAAAGATACTATATCAATAAAAGGCAAGAACAACTTTCACAACTATTTAAGCTGGATCCTAAGAAGTTTTGGAGCCAAATTTTGAAACGCAATACTAAAGAAAATAATAGGATTCCCTTAAGGGACTGGAATTCCTACCTTAAAAGTCTTTACGAGTTCCCTAATGCTATGGACACCATGCCTATTGTCCCTAAAAAGGAAGAAATTTTTTCTTTAGATGACATAGATTTCGGGGTTAAGTGACTTGCAAATGGGAAAGCTAAGGACATTGAAAGCTACCAAGCTGAAATTTTTAAAATCGGAGGGCCAATCCTTATCCATCACATACGCAAGATATTTAATTTAGCAATCAAACATGGCTTCCCTAAATACCAGACACAAAGCCTCATTGTTCCTATTTTTAAAAATGGGAATAGAAACATTCCATCTAATTATAGGACCATTATGATTAGCCCGATTTTAGCCAAGCTTTATGTAATTATTTTGGAAAAGAAGATTATCCTTTGGCTAGAAAGTCACAGTAAAAGAGATAAAGGCCAGGCCGGGTTTAGGATATATCATTCAAGTGTGGACCATCTTTTTACCTTTAGGATCATTGCAGAGGAGTTCCGCAATACTAGAACCAATCTTTGTTGTTGTTGTGTTGACTTTAGAAAATCTTTTGACATGGTTCCTAGGAAAAACCTTTGGAATAGGTTGGAAGAGATAAAAGTGCCTCTTGAGTTGAGGGTTGTTGCAATAAGGATGTGTGAGAATGTTATTGCTAAGTTTAAAAACATTGAGGGCTGGTCAAATGAGATTAACTGCAATATCAGAGTCAAACAAGGTTATTCCTTGTCCCCTACCCTTTTTGGCATATATATTGACAAGTTAGAAGATTGCTTGGAAAAACCAGGTTGTGTCAACCCTACTCTCACTGGTATAGTCATCAATCTTCTTCTTTATGCTGATGGTATTGTTATTATGGCAAGGAGTCCCCATGATCTTCAAAACCAACTAAGAATCCTCAAGGATTTTTGCTCCAATATGGGTATGACTGTTAATATTGATAAGACTAAGGTCATGATTATTAAATCCAATAAGATCCCTTATGATACCTTCGTATATGACAACAACAACTTGGAGGAAGTGACTTCATACAAATATCTTGGAATTGATATTCACCACAAGCTCAATTGGAATTATAGCATTGAGAAAAGGATTATTGGGGGATGGAAAACTTATTATGGGCTTGAAAACAATTATAAATCAACTGATCTTTGGAGTTGGGATAAGAAGAAACTCCTTTTTGAGACTCTTGTTACACATGTTATTCTTTATGGATGTGAATTTTGGGGTTGTAGTATCTCTCGTGAATCTTGGAGAAAGATAGAGAAAATATGTTAAGGTCCTAACCCGCACATAGGTAGATCAATGTATTCGGATGTAATAAAGGTCAATATTAATAAGACCTTTCAATAAAATAGAATAAGGCGGATGTAAGAAGACCTAATAGAAGCTTCCGCTTCTAGAA
>ML789419.1:743128-758475 GCA_009831015.1 Picea engelmannii
ATGAAAATGTCTCCTTGGTATATATAGGAGACTAGGAGGTATAATTACAACTAATGGCCTAAAGCCGACATAAATAAAATAACATTACTAATATAATATGCCCCAATTAAGGGGTAATGAGCCAATATTAGGGATTAACAGATCAACCCTGCAGTTGGGTGCGTAGGGAGGGGAGAGAAAGAGAGAGAAGAAGAGAAGATTTGTTAGCTAAGAGTGCAGATAAGAATTGTATGCTTCCATCTTAATATATCATAAATCAAAGTTCTATGGATGTAGCCCTAGGGAGAGGGTGAACCATGTATATCTTGTGTCATGTGTGATTGATGATGTGTTCCCTATAATTTGATATGCTGCTATTGTGATATTGTGTTAGATCTGAAACATAACTTGCGCAGTAGGTTTAAGGAAGATAAATAATAACTAGGTGGATGGGTGTTGTTGGTGTGAATCCACTTTGCATTCCTTCTAGTTGTAGACACATGTGTCCTGCAACCCCCTATAGCTACTTCGGGTGAGACTGTATCTGCTTCGCATGTGTTTCCGAAAGGGCCAGTAGTTAGGGCTTGTTGGTGCACTGTTAGAGATAAACCCCGGGTCTGCTCCTATGCCAACAAATGGTTCCGTTGTTGGGACCAGAATTTTCTTGAGGGAATGTCAAGGTGGTTTCCATCGAAGACAGAGATTCAGAAGTGGATAGAAGATCAAGAAAAGGACTTTGTTGAAGCCCAGAACCCTAATCTTAGTACAGAGGATTGGTTGGGAAGATATATCTTCACTGATATACAAGAGATTTTCTTTGGAGGAATCCATCGGGAGCTATATGAGTGGCTAGATAGGTTAGCAGATACCCAGTTCGAAATCAGACTCAGACCACCTGTGGTTTGGACATCAACACTGATCAAGAAGGTCAAGAGAGTTGATAATGCAGTGTCAAGAGCAGTAGACCACTGGTTTGATAGTACCATAGGAGGGTATATCACTGAGTTTGTTGTTGATAGAGTGGAATCGTATAGCCAAGTAGAAAGATATTTCTTTAAGGGACATAGAGGAAAATTTTTACATTTTCTAAAGTTGAAGATCAAGATGCTAATGCATGAGAAGAACATCTTGAAGATACAATAATCGGTTAGATCGAAAGAGCTAATGTTAAAAATTTTAGACAGCGACAACGACATAGAGGCTGAACATACACGGAGTGGGAAAGTATTTAGAGAAGTTCACCTCGCGAACCTGTTTAATCAGAAATACAGAGACGAAGGGTTCTACAGTGGAGAAGAGGCAGATCTGACAGACGAAGAGTATTCAGAATCCGCTAGGACAAAGGAACCTCACCGAGAAGAGCCAGAAACTTCAAGAACTACGCCGACTGTTGAAGTAAGTACTATTATTCCTCCTGTTGCTTCAACAACGGTAAGTAACTAGAGTAACCTAAGTCATCATCTTTAACCTTGGATGAGGCCTTCCAAGGTCTTAACCATCCTTTTAGTCTTTGGTAATATATTCAAATTGAATTTGGTTTATTTCCTCTTCTCTACAAAAGATATACTCGATGCAAAAACATACTTCAATATCACTGTGATTGACAATGATCTCCACTTTTCACCCATTCGATCTCAAAACACATGGACATTATCAGACACCTCTTCTATCTTTGGAGTGAATTCATTATGTTGTATAATATCAGGTCTTCTTCCTTAGCAATACTCTTGAGCAACGTCTACAATGAATTCTCCAATAGCTTCCTCCTCCTTCGACCTATTTAATTGTATGAAAGCCAAGGAACTTGAAAAAGTCAATAGTTCCCTTGTATCTTTGTCATTCTTCAGACATACCATTTCTTTCAACCATGGACCATCAATATTTAATATATTCAACCTCTAGGGTATTTCTATCTATCTACTCCACTTTTACATACTCAAAAATGCCCTTACCACCATGCTTCTCCATTATCACTATGTTCAACCACTCTTGGGTTTTAAACACTATCCCTTTTATTTCCTCATCTTTGATGGCCATTCACATTCCTCTCCCAACTCATTCATGTTTTCTTGAAAGAGATAAAAAATGTCTTACCTCCCAGAATGCCAAGATATTCCTAAACTTATCCACATTTGATGAAGCATATGAATTTAATACAAAAATTTAGTGGACATGTGGTAACAAAGCAAATCGTTCACAACATGCATCATCATAATCGTACAAAATGTTGTGCCCCTATAAATCCCAAGACCATTGTTGATGTGGCAATAACCCTTTCTATGTTAGCAGTGCTCAAAGGCTTATAAATGCACATAGCTTCATAAGCTCTATCCTTCACATCACCAATGCCATCATTTTGTGCATGCTTTATGTTGCACACGTTTTTTAAATGCCACCATTGCACATGATACACCCCACTACGCCGGTGCTCATTTACATAAGGTACACCATGTCCCAATTCATGTTAGTACATTCCATGAAAGCATTGTGCTCAATTATATATGGTGCACCGATCTACCAAGTCATATATACTTTTCTAGAAGCACTAAGGCGTTTCTTAATAAACGGCCCATCATTCTGAAAGGATAAAAATAAATTGAAATATGTCATTTATATATTATTATTAAATTGATATTTGATTCATTTATTTTTCTAATGATTTTTTATGTCAATAGTTTCACTATTAAATCATAGAATGGTACAGCAATGTGAGGCATGACACAGGTAATGAGAGATATTTTCACACCTTATTACCTTATTATAGATGATATGCATTCTCTCCCAAGGAATGTTTGTTTGTTTAAATAATATCATGGAAAGAGAATATTTTTAAGGGGAACCATGATTTTCAAGGAATGTTGGGCTGTAGATATTATGAGAAAATAAAATTTTAAATAAAAAACAATTATTAATATAAATTATAATTAAGTATTATTGCAAACAAATTAAAAAAAAAATTATTAAAAGAATGTTGTGCTTTTTAGATAAATATTAAATTAAAAATAAATATTAATATAAATTATAATTAATATTATTGCAAATAAATTTACATTAATTAAATACCATACTTAATCAAGCACAAGTAGCATTAAATGTTTGTATATGATATTGTAATTATAATACAAAATTTAATATAATTAATTATATTTTTTTTTAAGTAAAACTTTATGGGATATATTTCTTCTTTGGAATATTTGGATGAAAGATGGTTCTACTACTAGTCACAATAATGATTATTAACTTGGTGTGACTCAGCTAAACTCAAATTATAGTTAAACTAAAACTAACTTGGTGTGATTCAGCTAAACTCAAATTATAGCCAAACTAGAACTAACTTGGTGTAACTCACCTAAACTCAAATTATAGCCAATTAGAACTAGAGACCTCATTGAGAAATATGCCATGAAACATGATATGTGGAGTGCCCCCTCAAAGTGTTGGGATGTTTGTGAACTTCAACATAGTTCATATCTAAAAATATTCACTATTATTAATTATGAATATCTAGCATTAAATTAATAATCAATTATGAATATTTAATTAATCACAATTACCACTAATTTTTCTATATAATATTACCATTTAAGTTCAATTTTCAAAGTTGATAAGACAAATGAACTCTCAAATCATGTATTGGGTATAGCTTGGGTGGCTAAAAGGAGGAGGGGTTGGTTTCCCCACCAACTCCAAATCTTGTGTGTGACATGTTTACTTTTTGTGGGCTGATTGGGGTTGGCAAGGTACCAACAATCTCACTCTTGCATAAGTATTTGAGGGTGGGATGACATGAAGAATTCTTTTATTCCACAATATTTTAGGAATTTCCTAATGCCCTATTTCAATTTAAAACTCAATTTCAAAATATTTACAACACAATCATGAAGATTTAAGAACGCTTATCTACAATCTTCTTAAATATAAAAATAAAATTTTAAAACAAAATTATTAATTCTTTATTATTCTTTTAATATTTAATAAATCAAAGTTGTTCTAACTCATCCTCGTCATAAAAAAATATAATTAAATATGACCATACATAACTAATTATAAAGTATCAATTTATCACCAATAATAATTATCATTAAAATTTATAACACTAGAATTGCAATACAAAATTGAATATGATTAACATAATTACATTAATTATAAAAATAAAATAAAATTATAATTTCAAAATTATTTTTATAAGATTATATAGAGAATAAAATTAAAGATCAATTAATTATATTTATAATATATAGTCAAACCTATATACAGAGGGGTTTCTCTTTCCATAAACAAGATCCTCTTCCCATAAACAAGAACAAGAGGATCTCATACACCAATTTGATATTTAACTTGAGAGTGATCATATATATATATATATATATATATATATATATATATTAAAATAACATTATTATATTAACTAATTATAGATAATTAATAATTTCAAAAATTGAATTATTATAATTTTAGATAAAGTAATTATTATTACATGTTAAATAATTAAATTATAATTATTTGATATTATATTTTATGGGGTCAATTCCTAAAACTCCATATCTCCATTACATTGCTTCTAATTATTTATAGTATTATCTACCTCCCGAGAACATTCTAGTAGGTAGAACATTCTAGTAAACTTTTTTACATTCATTGCTTTCATACTACTACATGGACCTTATTTACTAGAAATGGCCTCCATACATAACAATACATAACCACATATCTATTATTATTCTTGTTGGGTACCTCCCTAGGTACCCCATATCACCCCTCTAGGTATACTGAATTCCATCCCCCTTCACATGTTTTTCCCTCAAAATGTGGGAAGAAAATATAAAATATTATCGGCTAAACAATGTAGCCAATTGATATGAAGAATGAGCATCCATCCATCCTAGTGAAATATGAGCATTAATTCCAATTGCTTCCTATCCACCTTAATATGGGACATGATTGTGCATTGTTGTGCTACTTTGATATCTCCATGCATTGTTGTTATGCCTCCATGTGCCTCTCAATTGGTTTCTTTTCTAGCCCCATGTTTGTCCATAATAAGTTTGTTGATTCCCATACTCTTGCCTTCATGATTATTTCTTGTATAGGTGGTGTGAGTGGTGATATACATCATCCTTAGCTATTAGTTTGTTGGGATTTGATTATTCAACAGGGTGGTCCTTTTAGTCATGTAGATCCTTGGATCCCTCCATGATAGTTGTCATCCTAGAAATAACAACTATCCATATACCAATCATCACAAATATCCTCAAAATCATATCGAGCATATTTTTCTCGATTATATTCTTCCTTGATGCAAGGATATGTGGTCCCAATAATACAAACCTCCTTAAATTTAGCGATCCTCTCTTTAATATTTTAGATTCCCTTATACCAATATTGGAGATGTTTTTCTAACAACATTATCATATTTCCATTCTACATGCCCATTAAGGTTTGAGAGTGAAAATTTGCAAGGGCTATAACACACTACATATTGATTAGAATAAAAAATATATAATATACCAAATGAAACCCCTGAAAATTATTCTATCCATTGGCATTGTTCCAGTGACAATCTAAGCACCTTGTCAAAAGATATCATATCTACAGTCCATGTGACCATTAAGAAAAAACCCTAAATTAACTAATTTTAAATTTCCAATAATTTCACTTCCCAGACTCCGTTTTTGGAATATTTTTTTAAACTTGGGTATTTTTCCAAGAGGAACTCAAATATCCAATTGGTTTTTGAAAATTACTCTCAGAAAGTTTAATAAATTAATCTGAAATATTTCACCACTTTTTTCCATTGAGAATTATGCAAAAAGGAAAAAAACAATTGCCCTCTTTTGTCCCAGAAAGAGCTTTGATACCAAATCTTATGTATCTTGGATCTGAAAATATAATATAGAAGATAATTCCTTAAATTAAAAAATAAACCAAATCATTCACACACAAGAATCAACACAATCATGTAGAGAAAACCCTTGAGGCAGGGTAACACCATATATTATTCCTTGAGGAAGAAAACACTCCCAAAAAATACTTACTTGCTACAATTACAATATTGTTCACTATATCTCCATTACATTAATTCTACAAATTTATAGTATTATCCACCTCCTAGAAACATTCTAGAGAAGGAACATTCTAGTAGGTGGAGCCTTCTAGTAATCCTTCTTAAATTCATTTCATTCCAACTACTACATGGGTCTTATTTACTAAAAATGTCCTCCATACATAATAATACATAACAACATATCTATTATTGTCTCCATTGGGTAGCTCCATAGGTACACCATTTTACCCCATAGGTATACTACATTCCACCCTCCTTCACATGTTTCATCCTCGAAAAATGGGAAGAAACCATACAATATGATCGACTAAGCAATATATCCCACTAGTATGAAGCATGTGCATCCATCCATCCTAGTGAAATATGAACATGATGTCCAACTGCTTCCTTGCCACCTTGATCTATAATATGATTGCTCCTTATTGTGCTAGTATGCTATCTCCATGAATTTTTTATATGCCTCCATGTGCCTCTTAGCTATTTTCTTTGCTAGTGCCATGTTTGTCCAAAACAAGTTTGTTGGTTCCTACACCCTTGCTTTGATGGTTGTTTCTTTTCTAGGTGGTGTGGGTGGTGATATACATCATCCTTAGCTCTCCATTTGTTTGGATTGGATTATTCATCATGGTGGTCCTTTGAGTCATGTATCTCCTTATCTCCCTCCATGATGTTCTCTACATAAGGCGGAGTAGTGTCATCAAGCATAAAATAAAAGTAGTTTCCATCTCATAAATGACAACTATCTATATATCAATCATGACAATCATCCTCCAAATCATACCAAGGGTATCTTTCTTGATTATATTTTTCCTTGATGAAAGGGTATGTGGTCCCAATAATATATGTCTCCTTAGATTTAGTGATTACCTCTTTAATATCTTGTATTCTTTGAGACCATTCTTGGAGATATTTTTCTAACAACACTATCATATTTCCATTCTTCATCCCCACTAGGGTTTGAGAGAGAAAAATTGCAAGGGATATAGCACACATCATATTGATTGGAAGCACACCATATAATATACCAAATGAAATACTTGAAAATATTTTATTCCATGACACCAATATACTAACAATCTGAGCATGTTGTCAAAATAAGTGATAGTGTACCCACTTTTTGGATATCTAGGGCACAGTAAGTGATAATGTACTAGTCAATAGGCATGTCACCTCCCTCTACCTCGGATTCTTTAGTTTATTGTCTCCCCTTGTTAGGAGAGGTTTGTTATGAAGTATATGTCCTCGACCTATATCTTAAGAGATTGGCCATCCAACATAAATGCATCATTGTCCGGGTTCCAGTATCCTATTAACACCTACAATAATTATTTTTGTACCCTCATGTTTCCCAAAGTGAAAAAATTCCATAGGCCACAATTCCGAAGTGCATCCATTACCTCTGGGTAATCTACTACTTGATTATCAATTTCTTCATCTACATGTTATACCTTATTGAAAGGTGTGTATAGGGACCACATACGCTACCCATGAGAAGGATAAGCATGTATGTGCTCCCCATAACTTTAAATGAGCTTCCCCAACTCAATTTTTGGCTAAATAAAAAAATTGAATGGTGAAAACTAAAGACCAAGAGACGACCTATTACCTGATCTAAATCATTTCTAATTTTGATGGGCATATCTCTAGCAATCCTCCATCAAACTTTGAGGGATTTGTTCTCTAAAAATGCACAATTTGGGGTAAAATGACAAATGGTATGGTAAAAATTGAGATTTTTACTATTTAAACATTTTTAATACCCACTTTTACATAGTTTGGAGTCTTCATTGATTAATTTTACTTGGTAGACTAATCCTTAACCTACGGATAGACTTTGGATTTGAAAATTTTCAAGTTTGATGACGAACAATAGTGTCGTTTAACCATTTTTCAGCATAATCGTCCACATTTGACTCTTTTGGTAGGTATTGTTTTTATTGTTGGCATATAACATAGGATACTTTTTCCTTGTACTTTGCATTACCGGTGTCATTTTAATATCTACCTTAGGATAAATCCTACTAAATTCTGACAAAAACCTTCATTTTTTATTACAAGTGTCATACCTTACATGGTAGAGCCTTCTATTTTTATGGCTTCCCTAGTTAGTGCATTGCTAGCCATTTGATGCCCATGCTGAATTTTTTATGTAGGCTCGAGAGCCCTATTTAGTCCAACCATAACTTTGCGTAGAATCCACATGTATTCTTCTTAGTATTCTTATGGCCAATACACATGGGGCTCCCATGTTTATCTATTAAGTTGTAATATTGCATTGCATTTTTCTTCTTTTTCTTTTGAGCCTAATGTCAGCTTCAACTTGTTGTCTTATAGCCTATTGCTTATCATTCTCTTCAATTTCCAACCTTTGCATCTATTTCCCTTACAACTTAACACGTGTATCCCTGGAGGAAACATCCCCCAAAGTATCCATATCCTACACATGTTCCTTGTATTAAGCATAGGTATGTTTCTTGTGCTTGGAACTAGTTTACTTTCCTGTGACACTCGTTTCCTCCATTGTATTTTAAAATTATTTTATTCTTTTTCAGGATTTATCATATTGAAAAAGACAAAAAAAAAATCAAATATAAAAAAAAGAGGATGGGAAAGAATCGAGTTCTCAGTATATATTTGGCAACATTCATGTCTCTCTTGAACAAAGCACTAGTTTTGAGTCTATGTCTTAGTAAATTGGGTTTTTAGTATGGATATAGGAAACTCAACCTTGTTCATTCTTTATTCCTCGAAATGGTTATTCTTCTAGTCATTGTGGATACTTTGTTGATGCCTCCTATGTCACAGACTTATGTCATTGTCCATTCTTGAGTCTATGCTTCCCAAGTAACTTTTTTGTTGTGCTTATGTTAAAGGGAAGTTATATCATGTGTTGGACATTTCTCATAATTCTTAACGTTTCATGTCGTCCTTCCCATTGTCAATTCCTTCTCAGAATCAATATAGTTGATTTACTGCGTGAATATCAGGACTTGTTTCCGACCACATTTTCAAATATGAAAGGGATTGTTAGGGAGTTAGGAGATATGAAGATCCCCTTGAAGCCAGATGCTAAGACAGTGAAGTAGATACCATACAGATTGAACCCGATGTATAAGAAAAAGGTGAAAGTAGAGATAGACAGGATGTTGGATGCTAGAATTATTGAACCTGTTGGAGAATCAAAGTGGATTAGTCCAATGGTAGTTCAATATAGGAAGATAGGAGGGATCAAAATTTGCGTAGGTTTGAGGAAATTAAATGATGCTTTCTTACATGATACATTTCCAACTCCATTTATAGATGAAGTATTGGAGAATGTAGGAGGACATGAAGCTTATTCATTCACTGATGGATTTTTAGGGTATCATGAAATCAATATTGCACAGGAAGATAGATATAATATCACATTTTCGTTCGAATGGGGATATTACCAGTACATAGTGATGCCTTTTGAATTGAATAATTCACTAGCATTATTCCTTAGAGTTGTTGTAGTAGCATTTAAAGAATTCATTCATAAGTTCTTAGAAGTATACTTAGATGATTGGACGGTGTTTAGCTTGCTAAAATATAATTTTGATACTTTATATTTGATGTTGGATAGGTGTAGGAAGTTTCATATATCTTTGAATTTGAAGAAGTGCATTTTTTGTGTGTCGTTTGGTATCTTACCGAGACATCTAGTGTATAAGAAAGGATTGTTGGTAGATCCTACGAAGATTATCGTGATTGTTGATTTACCACCACCAACTTTAGTGCAATAATTATGAGAAATTTTGGGTTATATAGGGTACTACAGGAAGTTCAATAAGGGATATGTGCAGATCACAACCCCGATGCAAAAATTTCTAAAGAAGGAGAACAAGTTTTAATGGAATGAGGAATGTCAAAAATGTTTAGATACTTTGAAGTAGAAATTGATTACCACACCGATTTGGATATTTCAATATTGGAAGAAGGAGTTTCATGTTCACATGGATGTGTTATCTGTAGATTTAGGCGCAATGTTATCTCATCCAGGAGAAGGAGATATATATCATCCCATTACATTTGCAACCAGGAAGTTGCCAATTACAGAACAAAACTATACTACCAAAGAATGTGAAGGATTAGCAATGGTGTATGAATTGTATAAGTTTAGACGTTACTTGTTGTGTTCACACTTTAAAATTTACACATATCATTTTTCATTGAGATACCTTGTCAATAAGACAGTTTTGGGGGGGAGAATATGAAGATGGCTATTATTGTTTAAGGAATATGACTTTGAGGTAATTGTGAAACCATGTGAATTTGATTGAAGACTTGATCACTTATCGCACATACTATCAAGGGAATATGCAGGAAACATGGATGACAATCTACCAGATGCACACTTATTTGCAATTAAGATAGTTGGTGACTATGTTACAGATATAGTCCAGTTATTGAGCATAGGAGTAGCCCCACCTGAGTTTACAGTTGCGCAGAAGAAGCAAATAGTAGTAAAGGAGACAGACTATCAGCTGATAGAAAAACAAATTATACAAGTTAGGTGCATATGGTATTCTGCAACAATGTGTATTGGAGAATGAAAGACATATGATATTGTTAGAATCATATGAAGGGTTTACATGAGGCCATTATGTAGGAAAAGAGACAACTTAGAATATGTTACTTGCATGACTATGGTGGCCCACCTTTCATAAGGATGCGAAATAATTTGGTCACACTTGTGATGTCTATCAACGACTTAGGAAGCCTTCCAGGAGAGACGATATGTCATTAGTACTGCAAGTGACATTACATGATTTTGATAAATGGGACATTCATTTTTTTGGACCAATTAATCCACCAACAAATAGGTCAGGATCTAGATACATCATTATTGTGACATATTACTTGACCAGGTGGGCTAGAGTGGAACCAGTTAGAGATTGCAATGCGAAGACAAGTGTGGGGAGACAGGTATGTAGTTTTTGTTTGAAAATGTGGTGATAAGGTTTGGATGCCCCAGAATACTTATGACTGATCAGGGAACTCACTTTCTGAATAATATGATTGCATCTTTGACAGAGGAGTTTCATATTCATCATCAGAATAGCACATTGTATCATCCTCAAGCAAATGGAACAGTGGAAGAATTTAATAATATCCTAGAGCATGCACTAACGAAGGTGTGTAATGTAAGCTGAGACAACTAGGACTTGAGGATTCCAACAGTTTTATGGGCATAAGGACTACAAGTAGGAAGATGACAGGACATACCCCATTTAGATTAGTGTATGGCCAGGAAGAAGTTATGACTATGTAATTTATTGTTTCGAGTATGCGCATTGTTGTGCTGACATAGCTTACATATTCTGGCGCAGTGGAGAAGAGACTGTAAGAGCTAGTAGAGATGGAAGAGAACTAGTTTTTTGTAGGTTTCCATCAGAAATTTCAGGAATAAAAAATGTGAGAAAGCATGGCATGATAAGCACATTAAACAGAAGAAATTCTAGACAGGAGACTTAGTTTTTCTCTATGATAGAAAGTTTTTGCAACACCCTGGCAAGTTTCATATGCATTAGTTAGGTCCATATGTGATCAGGTTTGTGACAGATGTAGGTGTTGTTTAGTTGGAGAAAATGAATGGAGAAGTTGTGGAAGGACTGGTTAATGGTAGTCGACTGAAACTATATAGGGACAGTCGTACTTTTTCACACTAGTATGAGTGTGCAGTATGTGCACCATAGTAATTTTATTATAGTGTATTATAGAAAGAAAAATAAAAGAAGAAAACCAATAAAACAATTTGAAGGTTGAATTTATACATAAGGTTAAACTAGTAAGGAGATAAAACCAAAAAATGTCGCAGAGATTGTGTGTAGGAAGGAGGATTGAAGTGCGAGAAATATAAACACAAAGGATGAGAAAAGTATTAAATAACACACATGACAGGAAAATAATTAAAGAACAGTCATAATGGTGAAGTAGTGGAGACACATAGTAAAAAATGGAAAGCAGAGACAATATCGTGACAGACTGGAAAGATATAGACAATGATCTGCAAAATAATCTAAATTTATTAAAAAGTATGGAAGCAATTGAATGTGAGTACATTTGGATTAGGCAATGGGTTTAGGTGTGAAGAAGAAGATAATAGTTGGCAGCGGGTTATAAAACTAAATAAAGGGACAATGAGTAAAGGTTATTGTTTCTTGACAGTTGAAGAGAACAAAGAGGAGATCCAAATAGTTGTGTAAGAGCCAAGAAATTTTATAGAATAGAGTTGAAGCACATAGAGTTATGGTGTCACCTAAGGGAGTAGCATCTACATCATAGATGAAGAAACAAAACTGTAAGTTGGTCGCAATGCTAGTTCAAGAAGAATCCCTGAGTGTGGAGTAGCCAGTAAACTTTCCCCAACCGCATGTATCGTCGAGAAAACCCACAACGAAGCCGATCAGACTACAAAAGGAAGCCAAGTATACCATGGTGACACGAATGATTCCCCTTGGGGTCATTTTCGAGGGTGGCATGCTAGAAGCAATAGAGATTTTGAGATACTCGAACCATGACTTGTCGAATGCAAAGAATTTTCTAGAGCTAGCACCCCATAACATTTTGTGCATAGTAATGAGACCCGGATCACTGGTAATGACACTCTAGCCAAAGGAATAGGCGACAGGGTTTCAGTGAGAAGGGATTATAAATCTATTGGAGATACCTCATTTTGGTTTGAGCATGGAAATCAACAAATGTGTTAAGTTGTTGCTTAGTTGTGTTCTTGGAGGATTCCTATGGCTAGACAAAGTCATTTCGATATATACACAGTTGATTGCATGGATCACAAGATTACCTAAACAAGACGAGGACCCTTTTCCATTATTCACAGACAAGGCCAATAAGAAAGCACTATCATAGAGGATCAAGGAGAAGTATGGGATCTATGTAGAAAATATATTGATGATATAGTAAGGTTTGCGACACAATTGTTGGTATGTAATCTACTAAGAAAATGTCGCAAAGATCAGTTACCAGCAGGAGCCATAGCAACAACGAAGAAGTGTGTAGCAAGTAATGATAAACTAGTCAACCTTTTTGGTCTATTATTTTTTTATGGATTGTAGGGAGGCACAAGAGAAAGAAACAAATTTCCACTATGCCTGATTATTAATCTTGATAGCATTGATTGTGTGGAAGAAGCTCGAAGAGATGCAGTTCTTGGAAGGAATCCATAAACCATTTTTGGTAGCGAGATATATGTCTTTATGGAATTCTACACATAAGGATCAATAGATGGATAATAATGTTATTTTTTATATTTACAAAGAGACTATTCGGAAATGCATCGAGGACATGCAACACATTCCACCATATATTGTTGAAGTATATAAAGGTATTGTGTGGTTTAAGGAAGGGATGCATCATATCTATATTCAACCGAAGAAGGATCCATCTTATGTAAGGTGCAATGTAAGGTAGCTAGAGAGGTAGTGGGGGGGCCCAGAGGGCCCATAGTGATAATAGTGAAGGCCATTCAATGTAAGGTGGAATAGGTCCACTATATTATTAAATAAGGCCCACTATGGTAATTAGATATAATAAATGGGTAGTTAGATATAATAAGTGTAAGAGAACTTCTTAGAAGGTTCTACTTCTAGAAGATTCCTCCTCTATAATGTTCTTAGGTGATGGTAGCACTATATAAAGGGGTTCAAGCAATGTAATGGGACATGAAGAGAAGTATTGTATTGTGAGTGGTAGCTCAATAGGAGGATGCTCTCTCGAAGAGGCAAGTGAACAGGAGAGGATCACTTCCATAATAGGATCCATTGTATGATGGTTCCCTACCTCAAGGGTTTTGATATAATAAAATGTTATTTCTTATATATTGCTCTATGAATATATTGTATATTCATTATTTGTGGTGATTATATTTTTAGATCTATTCAGGTTCTTAACAAGTGGTATCAGAGCACTTTCCTTGGCAGACATTGTGGGCGAATATTTTTTATTTTTGCAGATTTTTTTTCGGAGAAGGAAAAAGAGGGCCGCGACATTCTAGAAATTTTCGGTATATTTATGTGCCAAATTTGCAAAAACAAAATTGTATATCTGAGTTCCTCTCATGAAAACACCCAATTTCAAAAAACATATCGTCCGAAACAGAGTCCGGGAAGTCAAGATATTGAAGTTTTAAAATATGCAATTTTTCAGGGTTTTTTCTGTGGATGGAGGCGAGATTTGTTTTTTTTGTAGCATATGGAGGCCAAATTTGCCCAAATAAGTTACATATATGAGTTCCTCTCACAATTTCACCCAATTTCAAAAAACAAATCAACCGCAATGGATTCCGGGAAGTGAAGTTATGAGCATTTTAAATTCAACAGTTTTTCAGGGTTTTTTCTGGAAAACGTCGCTATTTTCTGCAGTAATTTATTGTTCTATTTTTGGGTTTTTTTGTGATGACAGTGGGACTGCAGAGTTCATAAATTTTCATAGGGTACTCAGATGAATATTTCTTCTCAAACCCTCAAAGAAATTCTACATATTACTGAAGCATTCAAAGCCCAATTGTTTGACACATTGAATGACAAATTGGATGGCTTTGTAGATGGCCTCAATGATAGTTTTCATAGTATTCAAGATTCTTTGGATAACATGCAGGATAGGTTTCTTATGGAGGACCTCAGGGATGAATATAATCAAGAAACATATGCTTGGTATGATTTTGAGGCCAATTTCAATGATTGGTATATGGATAGTTGTCATTTCTGGGATGACAACCACTTCCATATTTTATTTGATGACTCTACTCCACCTTCTGTAGAGAACATCAATGTCCTGTTGATACTGAGAAGGAGGTGAATCAGTATCAAGTAAAATTTAAAAACATTTTTCAACTTATACTTAAACCATTCAGTTATATCCAATGAGCAATGAACAATAGTATAAGAGTTACACCAATACACCACAATACACCATGCACAATATATGAGAAGTAATCAATAGTTGTGTTCAAGGGAAGTAATGACTTCCAAAGGTAGATACAGATTCCAAATGTAAAGGGAGGGATAAACCTCCAAGAGGAAGATACAATCCTCCAATATCAATAGATATTAGAACTCTCTATCCTTGCCCCTTCCTTCCACCCAAGAATGTATGAGAGATAATAAAACTTTACATTAAATCACCACCATCAACCAATCATCACATAGAACCTGATAATGC
Source organism: Picea engelmannii (assembly GCA_009831015.1). Taxonomy (NCBI): domain Eukaryota; kingdom Viridiplantae; phylum Streptophyta; class Pinopsida; order Pinales; family Pinaceae; genus Picea; species Picea engelmannii. The sequence goes on from ML789419.1 coordinate 758,370, forward strand.
TTTCTGAGACTTCTTCAATTTCTGCAATTATTCAATTCTTGGAGTACTCTGATCCTGTAGATAATGTTACTCAATGTATTCTATGAAACTCCTCTAATTTTCACTC
>ML789419.1:786713-816830 GCA_009831015.1 Picea engelmannii
TTCCCCAGTGGAGTCGCCAATTTCTGTTGAAGGAAAATCTCCCTGCGGACGGGTAGATCTCCTCTTGAGAGATAGACTCTTAACTCTTAAGACATAAGGTGCTTAACATGGACACTGACTTACTTTTAGATCTATATAAACTAATGTGTGAGGAGGAAGGAGAAAAGAAGTACCTTTTTACCGACGTTTGTCCCTGCATAGTCTGAGTTGAGCTCCAATCTTAAACTCCTCAATAAGCCCTGTAGACGAACAAAGATACGACCAGCTTCCTACTCTACTGAGATTAGCTCGAAACAGATCTATCTAGTAGAGACAAATTCATGTGAGATCAAACACAGACTTGAAAGAAATAGACCAAGCATATTATATTAATGAGAACAACAATGAAGAAAACTTACAACCATAGATGTGAGTGCAACAGCTTCATCAAGTTCCCCTTGTCCAAACCCTTGCTTAAACAGTCTACACACAGAACGTTGATGTTCCAATACCACTCATGAGATCATAAGTTTGGTATAATTCTCAATCTCCATTCCCCTCCTCCTGCATGGAAACCCCTCATTATATAGGATTTGGAGGATTAACCACCATGGAGAGGATCTCTCATCAGATCCACTAAGAAAGGGATCTCTAAGATATTTAGGGAGAAAATATCTCTTAAGGATTTTGGGGAGGAAATATCTCTCAAGGATTTTAAGGAGGAAATATTTTAACCATCCATGAGATCCTCCACCTTCCCTACAAAATAGGAAACCAAATGTGAGGTGGATTCTCACACTTAATTACTTTCTTTTTCATGAATATTAATAATAATTCACGTGCACTTGATTCTCACACTTAATCAATTCCTTTTCCATTAATATTAATAATAATTCATGTGTACTTAGTATTTTTGCCTTCATGTAATATATCCCTCCTCCACATTGACTAGGGATTGTGACATAGGTTATTCCATGGTGTCAAGGTGTATGAGACACTTATATGACACTTTACGACACTTAGGGCGAGGTACCTAGGTGTGTAAATTTCATGTGTGACACATGCAGAGACTATGAAGTTTTTATAGACTCGGAAGAAATCAAGACTCATGTTAAGCCTAATATCATAAAGGATCAGATGGGAAAAAGAGGCATCTTCTAAGATGAACAGAAAAATGCCATGAGTTTAGAACAATACATTATAGCTTTTGAGACTTCTAGGAGACGTGAATTCTCCTAAGAAGATTCCCTTGTTTTAGTGACAGAGGAGGAAGCTAGTCAAAAGGACTGGGATATGGATTTTTCCTTGAGACCAGAAGGGAAGTCAGTGGTGACTTCCAAGATTGATCTAACAGAAAAATGATGTTGCAGATAATAGTATAAATATGTACAAAGATTGATTTGTTTCGAAAGGATTCTCCCAGAAAGTGGGAGAAGACTATGACGAGACACTTTCTCCAATAATTGAAGAAATGGTTCCATTGTTCGTGAAGACAACCAGAACAACCATGATTCTGATATAGTATGAGATTCAGAGCGAGAAATCCTTGTATTTGAGATTGATTTTCCTTCATGAAAGAAGAAAAGATACTTTCAGTATCAACCACTCTCATTTTTAGATGAAGTTGTTGCCATGATAGAATAGAGGAGCTACTCTCAAAGTTTAGCAGCTACAGTGAGAATAGAGCAATCATTCTCAGCTTCAAAAAGAGTAGTTGTAGGTGCATAGTCCTAGTTCCAAAAGGAATAGTTGCAGAGAGAGTAGAGGACATACTCTCAAATAGTGAGACAAATAGTGCTTTGCAAAAAGCACATAGAACCAACATATGATTATGCAGATTGAATTGAAGTTGAGCAGGTGTACTAGGTTGGTACAATGTGATGTGAAAATTTGGTTTCAAAGTACAGGACATGAAGACTCATGTCTGCAAGTTGAAGAAGGCTTTGTATGGTCTGAAGCAAGCCCCAAGAGCTTGGTATGGTAGGATTGATAGTTTTCTGATGAGCTTGGGATTTACCAAGAGTAAAGTTGATCCCAACCTTTACTTCAAGATTGAGAATGATGGATTGTAGAGCCATGTCCACTCCTAAGGAGACAAATATGAAGTTATTGACTGATACTTCATCAGAAATAGTTGATGTTACTCTATACAGATAGACGATTGGTTCGTTGATGTAACTAACGAATACTAGACCAAATATATGCTGTGTTCTGAACACCTTGAGTTAGTATTTGGTGGATCCCAGACGTGTTCACCTTGTAGCTGCAAAGCATGTTATGAGATACCTTAAGGGTACGTTGGATTATGATATCTGCTATACTAGAGATCATGACGTCAAACTGTATGTTTATATTGATTCGGATTGGGCTGGAAGTGCTTTGGATAGAAAAAGCACTTCGGGATGTTGTTTCAGTTTGGGGTCAGCCATGACTTCGTGGAAAAGCAAGAAGCAATCCATTATTTCTCTTAGTATGGTATAAGTAGAGTACATTGCATCATGATCTGCCAGTTGTGAAGCCATATGTCTTTAGAAGATGTTGACAGGTCTATTTGACCTAGATATGGATGCTACCATGATCTTTTTTGATAACTAGAGTTACATAAAGATGATAGAGAACCAAGTGTTCCATGATAAGATGAAGCACATTGAGATACAGTATCACTACATTCGTGACATGGTGCAAAAGGGAGTTGTAAATCTCCAATATGTTGGCATAGATGAGCAGGTTGCAGATGTGTTGACTAAGCCTTTGTCTCGTGTGAAGTTTGATTACTTTTGAGACAAGCTTGTTGTAGTCCAAAAGGACCTCCTTCGAAAGGGGGAGTGATGTTGATGATACTATGGTATCCTGACCAAAAGTGGGTAGCTTAGTTAGGATTTTATATCCTAGGGGACTGATCATCCCTCAGTAGATACTGAAGGTCTGGTAAGGACGGTCTGTTATAGTACATGTTCATGTATATGCCAATTATGGTCAGCAGTGGTAGCTCAGTTAGGATTTTATATCCTATGGAATCTTATGATTCTTGGGCAGATCTTGAAGGTTCGGTAAGGATGGTTTGTCAGAGTACCACATGGTAGCTCAGTTGGGATTATATATCGTAGGGAATCTTATGATTCCTAGGAAAATCCTAAAAGTGCAGTAAGGACGGTTTGTCATAGTACCACAAATATTGTTGTTGATGCACCTGCCTCATTCTATTGCCACATATTAATGTTGATGTTCTAGCTTCATGTTGTTGATGATGTTGATATTCCAACTTCATGTTGTTGATGACATTGATGCTATTCCAGCTTTGTGTTGTTGATGTTGATGTTCCAACTTCATGTTGTTGATGTTGTTCCAGCTTTGTGTTGTTGATGTTGATGTTCCAGCTTCGTGTTGTTGATGTTGTTGTTCCAACTTCATGATGTTGATGTTGATGTTCCAGCTTTGTACTGTTGATGTTGTTGTTCCAACTTCGTGTTGATGATGTTTATGTTCCAACTTCATGTTGTTGATGATGATGATGTTACTCCAGCTCCGCATTGTAGATGATGATGATGTTTAGGTTCTATTGTTTTTTATGATGATAAAAAATTCTGATGACCTATAGATATGACCGAAAATGTTCCCGATGTTGATGCCCATGTCCCCTCCTCTTGATGTTGTATTGATTCTAGTCAGTTGTTATTAACGTTGTCAGTAGAATACCATTCTTGTTAATGGGGAGTGTTGAAATATTGTAACTTCGAAGAATATTCTACCTATGAGGGAATTTTGAATAATATTATTATAATATATTTATTAATTAGGCCCTATTGTGCTTTTGTAAAAGTCGTCTCTTATGTGCCTTAACAATTAAATGTAAATTAAGAGGGTAAAGTGATAGGTCATCCCAGACCTAATTATAGGTTGGCCAGACCACTATTATAAGAGAGATCAATGCCTCATTTGGACACACACATTAGCTTTGTAGCTATGAAGAAGTGTGTAACACACCTCACCCCTAAGTACTCTTTGAAGGGATGGGGCATCGTAATTTCGCTTCCCTTGAACATCTCAAATCCTATTTCTAGGATTTCCATCCTCTTCTACTGGCCACAAGATTTCCAACGAATTCTTCCATTCTCAAATCTGAGCTTTGGATTGTAAGTTATGGCCTTTCAAGGTTATTTGGGCATTATTGGTCAAGGAACACATGACGCCCATGTGGGTTCATCTCATTCATACTATCCCAAGGTCCTCTGAAGTCTCGGATCTCACTAGAGCTCTTACATATATGGTGAAAATCCATCCATTTTTAAATCCATCGACGAGACTTCATCCTCGTTTAACGTACAGGGTTACGGGGATTCGACATTTGACGTCGAATGCCCCTTTTTATTTCTATGTGCATATCTATGGAGTCCTGAAATCCAAAACTCTTGAAGGATCACAAAATCTTTTCACATGGCTCCGACCTTTGGCCCTTTCGGCTTTTCTAAGATACTACATCCAAAACCTCCGATGTCCCGAAGACCCGGGCTCCTGAAGGGTTCACCCTCACATGTGATGGATTATTAAAGGAGAGTCCAGGACAAGTGGGTCCTGAGTACTCCATCTGCTAATAGATGTGAATATGTGCTAGGGGAATGACATGTGGAAAGGTAGTGATGACACATGGCCCCATTAATGGGTGACATGTGTCATGTTCTGATGGGCACATAGGGTCGAAAAAAAGCATGAATCAAAGTGACATGTGGCATGTCGAACGTGGCTCCACGTCACCCTGGATGATTCCATTGTGCTACATTACTCCAGACTGACATCCTTCCAACACCCTTAGATCTCATGGTTGAGATGTGTCCACGTAGATCCATAGATCCATGACCTCTGTTACTTCTAAACTTCAGCGTTCGGGGGATCCGTTGTGTAACTTCCTCTTTGTTCCCGGAGTGGTCAACGTCATGTTGACTAGTTTCTAGATCCAACGGTCCAAAATAGTCCTGCATCATCCTCAGAACTATGGCTCTTATCATTTCACGAGCTCGGCGTTTGGTGGTTTCTCCCTCTTACCACCCCCTATCTCTCAGAGTGGTCAACACCGGACCGACCACAATGTAGATCCAACGGCCATGGAAGGTCCAAATGCGTCCCTGGATCTATGGTTCGCGTTAATTTGCAACTTCAGGATTCAGTGGTTTTGGTGCTATGACACCTATGTCCTCCCGAAGTGGTCATCATCTAACTGACCACGACGTAGATCCAACGGTCAGGGAGGATCCTGAATACCCTCATATATGTGGCTCATGTTACTTCATGACCAATAAGTGGGATAGGGTTTAATGATGGGACAAGTCCCATGATAACAGTTAAGGGAACAACCATATGTCGATCAACTTCACCGATAACCGCACTAGCATGTTGCCTTCGATTGATTTCAAAGGTTGTAAGGTCATAGCATCCCAGAAATCCAAACTCCTGGAGTTCCAAAGCCAAGATGGCTTAGCTCCTTTTAGACCTAGTGAAGGGTTCCAAGGTCCCAGTCATATGGAACTTTATCAAGCTCTAGCGCCTACACTCATAGTTCTCAGCCAAGAATTGGTCAAGGTTGTGGGCATGAGCCCGTGGTCTCTTGGTCGACTGGTTTGAAATATGAACCTTCCATTCACAGACTTAAGTTATAAAATGGGAAAAGGTATTATTTGACCTATATAGGAAATGTGAACTCGTTCCTAAGTTCATTTGAAGACCCATGTCTATTAGTTCTCCTGCTGCTAAGAAAAGACAACCAGAAATCATTCACAAATAGGGCTTCACAGAATAACCATAAGCATTTCTATAATTAATCATAAAGTGTAGATTTTAATCATAGACATAAACATTCAACCATCATTTAAATTCTAGTACATAGAAGATAAGAATACTTATCAAGAAACCAGATTCATGAATCAACTGCTGAGAGGGGTGCTTGTTTCCACCCAATCATAGGCAGAGCCACTCCTGAATAGATTTACTGTTGGCCAGCCCCTAGCTAGACCATGATGCTCTAAGAAAGAATCTTCATTCTTGTTCAGTGATAGTCAGGGATGGAGGTTACTCTCCTCCTCCCATAGTAGCTTGGTAATTGGTTTTCTTTTCACCAAGCAAGGGGGGTTGCAATGAGTGCTTCCCTAGTCACTCGTCTTCCTACAACCTTGTTTATCATCTTGGACCAAAAATTCTATTAGCAAATTCTTGCACTGAGAGCAAGATTGTTATTTGTTTATCCTCAAAACCAGAGAGTTTCACATGCTCTTCTCCTTCAAGACGAATGGTCTCTCGACTCATCTCCTTTTGCTGATCCCCTCTGCCCATGAAATTCCTTCTTTCCTTGCCTTCCTCTGCAAGTTTTTTTGAGTCTAATTCCCCAATTTGTGGTAAGTTCAGGAATTATTTCATATGGGTACTCTTCCCATCTCCTCATTAACTCTTGAGGAGGCCTTTCCAACTACTAGGTTGACTGGTAATTTATTGATGGGTCAGAGGACTGTTCTGGGTCTGAATAATTTAAATATAGTAAGGTATTGGTCTGGTGGGGATCATTTCAACCATTGTTGTTTCCCCTCACCATCTCTCTCACAGAATCATGATCTATCTTGGAAGACCCCCTTTAGCATTTTTGAAATACTTTCCATTTTATTTAATAACAAAAAATACATATGTATCTACATTACCTTTTATAATAAAAAGGTTCATTAGTTCCAATGTTCACACACATTTAGTCTGTCCATAGTATTTTGGCAAGTTATAGTTATATTTACAAGATTGGGGAAACATGGGTGTTACAAAGTGCACAATTCCTAGAGGAACTGCTACTACAACTAGGTGTGATGTTGAGAAGGTTTTTGGTCTATCTCTTGGTATCTCCGGGTTAAGCAGTGCACTACTCTTCCTAGTGAAGGAGTAGAGGAGGATATTTTGTTCGGTCTTTGGTCTATCTATATTGAGGAAGTTTTTGCTGGGTTTTATCCCCCATGAGGGTTTCCCAGGATAATCTGTGTGTCTCTATTGTTTCTGTGATTTCCTCTCTTTCAGTGATCTTATTTATGCAACTAATGTGCTAAATGATTATAATAATAAAGAGGAATTGTAAATGCTAGCGGTATAAGTAAAACTTCAACAAGAAGTAGTTATACCTTTTGGTCCATTTTGTAACGGGATAATCCCTAGTGTCAATGTATAAATATGCAATGGTTTTTGGGTAGAAGGCATAATCAAATCAAGTAAGAGGTGTGAGGAGTGAGGAAGAATAAGATAAGTGTGCACTATATGCGCGAATAGTAAGGGCATGTTGGGTTATAACTGAGATATCTTGGATGAGTGCAGTGCACACCTTTTGTAATAAATGATGTTGAATAATAATATAAGAAGCATGTCATTGTGGACATAGCTCAGTTTGGGGTGAACCACGTTAATTATGGTTTCTTTGTGTTTTTTTGTGATATGTTTGTTTATTGTTTTGATTATTGCATGCACTTAGTGAATGAATGATTAATATGAATAAGTTATATGTTGGTTCTACACACATGATGAATAGTCTAATGAATGAATGTTAAGTATGTTGAATATGATGAATTTCTCTCATTCCTCCATGACTATGAAAAACGGGTTCTTGTAGTCCCCATAGGTACCTCGGGTGAGACTTCACCTACTTGCAGTTGATGCCAAAAGGGTCGGTATATTTAGGGTTTTGTTGGTGATTTAATGTTGAAACCTAGGTCTACCCAATGCATGCCAACATTGAACCTTTTAAATTGAGGCTATACTCCTCTAAATGGTTATTCTTCCAATCATTATGGAGAGTCTATTGATTCCTCCTATGTCATCGAATTATGTTATTGTTTATTCTTGAGTCTATGCTTCCCAAATCACTTTTGTGTCATGATTATGTTAAAGAGAAATTATATCCTGTGTCGGCCATTTCTCATAATTCCTGACTTTTCATGTCATCCTTCTCATTGCTAATTCCTTCTCAAAATAAAAAAGAATCTCTGTCTTATACTCATGCCAATATAGAAATTTTTATTAACTTCTTTTTGGTGAGTTAGCTCTTATCGACTATGACACATTTCTCTAAGAGTTGACCTAGAGAAGCACCCTATGCCTATTTTCATCATTGATAGGTTACCTTTTTCTCAAAAAATGACATTTCATCATCAGTCGCTGACTAATTGGTTTTCCATGTTTTCGACATCAAGACCTCTATTCACACTTTGGGATTTGTGAAGTACCTTGGATTCCATTTTCCTCATTGGTGGAGTTCCTCACTTCTAGCAATATTTCCCATTATTGGTTGTTGCTCATAGGGTCTTTTCCATGTCTTATTCCATATCATGCATGCGATAGATGTACCTAGTGGTGTGTCCATCCAATATTTTGGTTGAGTCCTTCAAAATATGTTTCCTTCTATTGTTCCTCATGTTGGATGATGAGGGATGCCTCAATTCCCTCTTTCTAGTGGATCTATTCCCATTGAATCTTGCTCATTTTCTTAGGGATAGGGATCTAGAGTCTTTATATTACCTTGGGGATTGCAGTCATTAGTGGCAGGTTCCCTCGCTATTGACAGTGGGAATACATCAATGTCCCCTGATCAATAGATTCTACAAGTGTTTGAAGTCATTTCATTAATTAGCACTTGTTAGAATGTACTAGGTACCTTAACTCTCATTATCATTATCAATGGGGTGTCTCGTGTTTATTAATGATATGCATTAATGACCGATAATAAAATTGTGTCTTAGCATGTTCAAATTCAACTCATTTATTCACATGGTGTAGCCTCGTACCATCGGTGATTTGTTTTGAATACCTCAGGTTTGTATTAGCATCACATTTTTTATGTTGTTTCCTGAGTTGCATTGGAAGATACCGCTCCCTTACATGAAATTGGCACTTGTGAAGGATCATTTTGTTCATCTCTTTGATTCCATTTATCCTCTTTTGATTCCAAGACATAGATCCACTGTGTATATGTTCGTGGCTATGATCTATTTTGACATGGATCCACTTTGTATTCATTCTTCATGGCCATGATCATTTCTTATATATATATATACTTCATGGATTTGTGGTGTACCTTATTTGGTAGCCATGCTTTCATCACTCCTAAGCATGGGTATGCCCACCTTGGGAATAGAGTAATATCATACTTTTCTTGGGCCCACTGCATAGTTTCCTCCTGGATTTTATAATTTGTTTGGCCATCAGATTCCCTTCTGACCTCACACATTATGGGGCATCTATTATAGAATATTTTGTCACATCATATGCATAGATGCACTTGTTGGCCAGAATCCCAAATCCATCTTCCTTTTGCAGACCAAAATTCCTCCTCAAAATCTTAAAAACAAACCCTCTATATAGTCATACGCTACTCAAGTTGATCTAACATAGAGCGTATTCAACTTTGTATACACTTATTTCCCCTCAGCAAATCACATATGCACTCATTTTTCACCAAAAAAATAAAATATGCACATTTTTTTGCGGAGTTCATGGGTTTCCTGGGTTAATTACCTCCTATATCTCATGTCTGACTACTCCAACCAAATTTTTGAAGTATAAATAAGAGCCATTGGGTGGAGGAGGGGAAGCATTCATTGAAGCACCCTTATGCTAGTGAAATTATACTAATCTTGCAATCCCTTTCATCCCAAGATTTTAAGATTTGTCTCCCATATCTGGAAACTCATGTTTCTAGTATCTTTCCCCTTCTTATCTCATTGACAAGAAGAAACTTATCATCTTCCCTTCACTTTTCTAGAGAAAGGAACCATGATTTCAAGATATCTTCAGTGGGTCGGGCGAAGGAATCCATATATTGGTTCTAGTCATTGTCGCAGCAGGATCAAGTAAGCTCCCTTCATGTTACTTGTTGTTTATAATAAATGAGAACTCTCTTTTCCACCCAATTATATGTTATTAGTTTTGTTTTGTAGAAACTATGTGCATTTAATTGTTGTGATACTGACATTCTAATCCTAGTTAGTATATGTAGTTAAGAGTTAGCTATTATGATTACCTTCTTTACAACATTATCTCTCTTTGCATGCAGGTTGACAATAGAAGTATTGGAATGAGAGACTGAAGTAGGGATTCACGACATCTTAGTCTTCTCAAAACTTCAATATCCAAGTAAGTATTTTTCTTTATCATCGATAGTTAGTTAGTTACATATCCTTAATTGCTTTTTTGGGTTAGAGCCAATTATTTGTGTATCCTCTCTATGTGATATTTAACCCAGATAATAAGGGAGAAATCCTCGAAACATTATTGGTGACTCCACTAAGTTCTCCTTTAGGTTAGTTAGTTGCTAGCTTTTATTTTTTCTTTTGTTCCTTGCTTTCTTTCTTTTATGTCTCTACAAGCATTTTCATATATGAAGCTTTAAGTTCTAGTATTTGATTCAATTTGTTTCCAAGTATTTATTCGGGATTTGTGTTTTATATGCTTGTTTCCCCAAGTAATATAGCATATATACACTCCTTTCTGAAGGGATAAGCACATACATACACGGGTTGTTGTGCAAACATAAGTGCATGGATCCTAGAAGGTAGTCTTTCTCTATTTCCCAACCTTTTTAAGCCTTGACTTTGTTGATTGGGGGTCTTTCTAACTCTCTAGACTGAAGCTTGTGTTTGGTGTCAACCGATATCTGAAATATTTAAAATCAAAGAAAAACAATCTTCTTTGTTCTTCTTAGGATCCTTTAGATTTTCTTGAATTGCATGGTTGTAAGAAAATTTCTCTTTATAGTCCTCTTTGTTTCTTGACCGTTGTTGTGATCACATCTGAAGCTTGAGTTCTTGGTCTGAGTCTTTTAATTTTTTTTCCTACATTTCTTGTCTTCAAAAGAAAAATGGTCCTTGTTTTAAAGTTTTTGCTTGGTTTTTTCTTAAGAAGAAATAAACAAAAGGCTAGTTTGCTTTGCATAGATCTGGCTGAAGAACTTGCAAAGTTGGGTAGCATTATAGGAATATAAGGAGTGGATATATTATGGTACTAACATAGTGGAGCTAACATGATGGAACTGGTCATTGGAATAAAATGAAAGTGCCTTGGAATGAGAGATTTTGAAAAGTTGTGATACAAATGAAATTAAGGATGAGAAACATTTCATCCAAGCTTAGCCTACCCTTATACCCTTAATAATAGGAGATTTAACTTTATTTAGTTTCATAACTCTATTATTCTCTAAGACCTCTTCACTTACAAAAACTGAAATGAACTTGGTACTTTGATTTTCATTATGTTTAAATATAGCAATTATAATTTCAAGAATATTTAGTACAATTCCCTTTATTTGTTTCATAGACCTTTATGACCTTAGGGAATGGTAATAATCATCATCATCAATAATGTGCATTAGTGCATTGATAATCCTAATTTACATTAGTGTTTTGATTATTTTCAAAACACTAATGCAAAGGGACTTTTGTTTTCATTTATTTTCGACACGTTGATCAAAAGAAAATGGACTTTTGACTCTTACAATTAAATAAAAGGGCATTTTTATTTTTTTCCACATAAATTTTTTCTTTATATTATATCATAATATAAACTGTTCTTTTACATATGACCATCCACAAATAAACCTAGATAACATCCAAGAGGGTCCCAAAAGAAAAAAGTATTACCCTCCCCTTACAACAAGTCCACAAAGCTCAACCAAAGCTGGAAATTCCAGACATAGCTAGTGAAAGCCTCCACAAAGATACCCAAAAAAGAACGTATCAAAAAACACAGCACAAAAAACCTCCATCAATGCTCCAGAGAAAACCGTTGCGCAACAGGAGTAAAGACAGAGGTCGATAAATCAAATGGTAAAGGCCAAGAGAAGTTCTTCCCCGAAATAAGCCGCAGATTATGAAACTCCACCTCCTGCAGAGCACCTCCACACTGCAGGCCCTCGGGGAAGTGTCCCTTTTCCATCACCGTCAGACCCAACAACCGTCGCGCCGCTCCGCAAGTTGCACGTTCAGGAAGCTCCCGCCCTCATCCACACTTTCCCAGCCTCGCACCCTCACCCTCGCCCGCAACCACGCTCTCCTTGGAAGTAGCCCACGCCTTCGCCGCACTCGCCCATCTCCTAGGTATACAGGGATGCAACTAGCAAACCCTAGCCGCAGAGCCCCTGCCCAATCTCAGTCTGCCTTCAAAACCCTATCACTGCCTCTCCCTCAAATAAGTCGGTATTTACACAACCACAATCCCTCTAATAACTCAAAGGGCATTTTTATTTACAAAGTGGGAAAAACATATAATAATGACCAGGTATATGGTGTGAAGCTATGAATATATTAACCTCGTGGGTTAATCCATTTCCCTTATAAATAATTTGCAAGCTTAGTTTATAAATAAATAATTTATAACCTTAGTTTATAATTACTATACATTTACATGGGTGGTTAAACCATTAGGGTGTCATTTTTACATGGGTGGTTTAACCATTAGGGTGTCATTTTCTATAACGTTTGAGTATAATGGACATGGCCCTCTCTCTTAAAGGAGTGGACCCACATAGTACTAAATTGCCTTTCGCGTTCCTAGAGATATGCTGCATTCTATTTCGATACAAATCTGCGAAGTTGTTATATGTCCAATCGATAACAAATTTGACTCTCCTTTACATCTACCCACTCCTATTCTTCGCAAAAACCCATTGATAAGTCCTCTTAATGATGGGTTATTATTTTAAAATCCAACTATTAATTATGTTGATATGATGATTAATTAATGTACTCACATTGCATTAATTAAAATGACATGCTCCTCAAGCTTACTCTTTGATGTGTTTTCCACATTGACAAAAATAAAGTGGTTTGCATCAATTATCTAGTAAATTATTGAGTTGACCTTAAATAAATCATTGAATGGTTAAAATTTCAAATTAATATATAACAAGTTAATTATTATTTTTTATAATCTAATTGAAATTATTAAAAATAAATAAATTTTTGAAATTAAAAATATTTGAAAAAATAATGTTATTAAAATTAATAATGTAATTTTTTTACTTTAATATTTTATAATAAATTATATTTGATTTTTTCAAATATAGTTTAAAAAAAATGTCATTATTATAAAAAAATTCAATTTTAAAGAGTAATTTGGGTTCTTAGAGACACGACAAATTTATGAGGTAATTAAGATATCACAAGAAAACCTACACTCAATCAAGGTAAAAAGTCAAATAGTGATGGTCATCAAAGTGAATCTATCTAAAGCTTATGATAGAGTAAGTTCGCTTTACCTGAGATTGATGCCCATTAATTTGGGTTTTTGTCATCAATTTGTGGTTTAGGTACGAATTAATGAATTATATTACCTTAATGTCTTTTTCCTTTTTAATCAATGGGGTTGCATCTCTCTTCTTCAAACCAAGTAGGGGTTTAAGGCAAGGTTGCCCACTATCACCTCTCCTTTTCCTTCTCGTAGCTAAAGGTCTAAGTAGGTTAATCAAAGAGACTACAACTCATGGTAGCTTCAATGGGATTTGCACCAGTCCAGTATTTGACATTACACACCTTTTATTTGTGGATGATATTTTGATTTTCTGTGAAGGTACTAGAAGGGTAGTTGAAAATTTTTAAAACATCTCAATGTTATTTTCCAAATCCACTGGTATGATTATAAATATTGACAAATCTACTATTTGCATGTGAGGTGTCATGCAACAAGAACATGGCTATTTCTCCCAATTGTTCCCCTACTAACTGATTGATTTAGACCAGGGATTAAAGTACCTGGGATTCCACTTAAAGCCTAATATGTACAAAAAAGGTAACTAGTAATGGCTCATTGCCAAGGTGGAAAAGAGACAAAATACCTGGTGTAACTGATGGCTCTCTTGCGGGAGTAGACTGGTTCTTATTAAGGTTCTTTTGGAAGAAATACCAATATATTGGATTTTGCTAGCATGGGTTTCAAAAGGTCTGTTGGAGACCATTAGGAAACTATGTTATATATTCATCTAGTTAGGAGACAAAAAAAACCTTGTATTATCTTCGTGAAAGGAATCAGTTGTTCCAAAGGCTAGTGGGGGATGGAGACTAAAAAATCCCTTTCTCTTCTCCAAAGAACTTGCTACAAAAAATGTTTAGAGACTTTTACATGGAAAATGATTATGATTCCAAGTAATCAAAGAAAAATCTATCGCCCTAGCTATAGTAGAAGGCTAGGCAAGCAACCTAGATAAACAAATACATAACGCCTCAATCATCTAGAAATCTATCAACTCATCCTTTCATTTGGTAGGAAGTTGGATGATCTGGAAGGTGGGAAAAGGTGATAAAGGTCAAATTGGCATTGATCTTTGGATAGGTAGTAAAGGATTGCATAGATTACTTCCTCGGCCAATCCAAGATCTCTGAAGTAAAGGATATTATAATCTCAAACAAATCATGAACTGGGAGAGATCTACAAATTGGAAACAACAATGGCTCTCCTGGGAGGATATAGGATTGAATGAAGAATTTGTTGAAGACTGGAAGAGTTATTTGGAGGTTCTAAATGGCAGTAATGTTAAAATTCAAGGAGATAACGATCAATTGATTTTGTCACTCAATCCCACTAGAATTTATGTGCCTAAGCTAGGCTATAGAGCACTGGCTAAGGAAGGTCTAGATGGACAACAAGCTTGGTGGTGGAGAATTATTTGGAAACTAAAATGTCCTTCAAAATTAAATCTTCATGTTTTAAACAGTAAAGCTCCTACATGGGAGGTTCTCCAAAAAAGAAATAATGGACCAGGTTGGTGCAGTTTATGTAAACAAGCAAATGAAACCATAAACCATCTAATTATGACTAATTCCTTCACTAAAGAGGTTTGTAAAGGGGCTGAATGCATGATAGGGCATAAAAATTATGGGAAGAAAGGGATGTAGAAGAAGCCTTCAAAGTTTGGTATTCCAAAACAAACACAAAGAAGATCAAATTCCTTGCTCTAAACATAGTTTGGGGTGCATGGCTTGTTAGGAATCTGAGCTTATTTGAAGGAAAGGAGACTCTCCCTCTCAAATTTTCAATTTAGTCTCTCAATATCACTAATGATTACCCATAGGTGGATAAAAAACAATCCAAACATGAACATAGAGGAGAGGTAATAAACAAGACTCTCCCCTAGGCATACTTTGATGGATATTCATAAGGAAATCCCCCTAAAGGATGTGCAACAAGAATTATATATCTCTCCTCCACACACCATATCTCGTTCAAAGCCGAAATTGGTTAGGAATCTAACATTTTTTGTGAATTGATGGCACTCAAATCACTTCTTTAGCTAGCCCAAGAACATGGGGTCCAACAAATTCAAATTTTTGGTGACTCTCTCTCTTAGTCATCAAATGGATTAGAAAGGAAGCAAAAAATAGAAATTTCACTTTACAACCCCTTTATCAGGACATACAAAAGCAAATGACAACTTTCTCACATATCTCTTTGTCTCACATATACAAAGACAACAACAACATAGAAGATGGCATTTCAAAAGATGGATTAGGATTGGAACGTGGTACCTAGATTAATTCCATTATCTAAAATGGTCGCTCCACACATTTTACACACGCTTCTTGGATATAATGAAATATTTTTCTTATTCTAACTAAACATTGATCACAACTTTATTTTTTTATATCATTGTCTATATAACTTGAGAAAAAAAAAACAACATGCTACTGTATGTATTTGTTGTTTTATGTCAATTTTTGTGGAAGAAATACGTTGTTGTTATATGTATAAAGAAAGGAAACTATGAAAAGGGTATCTGCTCTAAATGAATATTAAGCTCTTTTTTGAGTGTCGAGAAGGATATAACTTTGTAAAAAAAGATATCACTTTGTAATTTTATTTATTGTAAATAAAATTATAATTTATTTTTATTTTTACTTTTAAATTCAAATAATGTATAATCCACTCACTCTTTGGAAATGTAACATTAATATATATTTCATGAAATAACGTTATATTTCCCTCA
This sequence comes from Picea engelmannii, assembly GCA_009831015.1. Taxonomy (NCBI): domain Eukaryota; kingdom Viridiplantae; phylum Streptophyta; class Pinopsida; order Pinales; family Pinaceae; genus Picea; species Picea engelmannii. Next base: position 802,675 of record ML789419.1, read on the forward strand.
ACTACAACGTATTAAAATCGATTCAAAACTAATATAAGGCATTTTGAGTGTACTTTCTATGATTATGATAAATGTTTATGTTTTAATTTTCATAAGGTATATTAAAAGTTATATTTCCCTCAACTACAACGTATTAAAATCGATTCAAAACTAATATAAGGCATTTTGAGTGTACTTTCTATGATTATGATAAATGTCTATGTTTTAATTTTCATAAGGTATATTAAAAGTGAAAGATAAATTGCTTTCGAGTATTATGTCTCCACGAACAAATCCTAATGTCCCTTCCCAAGGATTATGAAGGATTTTGAGTGTACTTTACATGATTAGGATAAATGTTTATGTGTTAATGCTTATCGAGTATATTAAAATTGATCGATATATTGAAATCTCATATTATGTAAAAAAGCAAATCCCAATGTCCATTCCAGTGAGAATTTATTGCAATAGTTGACACATTTGATAATAAAACAATAATGCATTGTCATTATAGTGGAAAATGTGAGTTCAATGCATATGATCAGTCTTTGTGGATGATGAGGTTATGAATCTTTTATTGCATAATTCAAAATATATATTATGAAAAATAATTAAGATAAAATGAGATATTTTGAGAGTCATGAATGTTTTATCGCATAATTCGAAATATATATTATGAAAGATAATTGAGATAAAATAAGATATTTTGAGAATTAATTTTTTTAGTGTATATTGAATATTAGTATAAGTGTTTATAATTATAAATGATTTAATGAACAACTTTTGTTCTTAAATTATTTATTTTTTGGCATGACGTGATTTTGGGAAACTTATTGGGTACTTTCTCTTAATTTTAAGGATGGTATATAGAGTAAATTGGATTATTTAGGGTTTAAGTTCAAGTTAACAATTAGCTCACAAACATAGCAAGCATGTCACAAAGTCGGATTTGAAACCGGGTGGGAGAGGATAACAAATTTCCTCTTAGCCACTCAAACTACACCTAATTGACAATATACAACATTTACTTATCTCATGTGTGCATGCACGTGTATGTGGAGCTGAATATGCATTTCATTTCACTTGAAATGCATTATCTTATGTATATCATTAAATAGGGTTTTCCTTATAAATTATGTGTCATTCTGATTAACCCAAGGTTGAATTTTTATACAGGTATGTCATAATCATTGCGCATATCATTTTTAAAAGGGATCATAATGATATATAAAGTGTAGTTGTGATAATGATTTAGATGTTAATGTTGATTTGCATATTTCTCTTATTTTGGGGTTTGTTGGATTTGGTTATTAAGTAGCAATATTGCTCCAAATGGTGCAAAGTAATGTCATAAAAATGTGTTAGAGATAATATTTAGGTTCTTGTCATATAAAATGAATTCTTACCTCTATGTATCAATTCCAGGGTCATACACATCTTGTGCACTTCTAGGTGCCCTTTTGAACTTTTTGAAGGGCTTGGAGGCCCTAGGTTTGTACTTGCACTAAATGTTTCCATTGCTATAGTGACCTATCAAGACCATTTTACTGAGACTGTTATTACAAAAGGAACAAAAAGGAGAAGGGATTGACATTCCATTAAAATCATGGTGGCATATTCCAACATCCCTTTACTTCTAAGATTTTTTTTTTCTTCTTCGAAGGTGACTTTTTCTTATTTTCCATCTATCATTGAAACAGATTTTAGTGGAAATTAGTGATTGCATATAGCCAACTTTATAGTTTTGTCTCATAATTATGGAAACTTATGGGGAGCGAGGCATAGGTTTTACAAGGAATGACCAAATGGTAAAAGAATTTATTGCAATTGGACAAATGATTTCTTTGTTCTTGAAATTCAATGGACCAACAAATATTTGGATTCAAAGTATTGACCTTAGGCATTTGTTCTATGGTTCACAGTAAAGGAAGTCTACCAAGTGTTTGAAATCATGTTTGCACAACATTTTCCTAGAATCTTCAGTACCAAAGTGTCAATAGATACTCTCCAAATGTTTGACAAAATGCTTACATGTCAGTTGTTTTTAATGGCACTTTATTTTGCATTGGAGGTTAGAAGTGTAGCAACAAAACCAAGGATGCATGGCAAGTATTTGATAAAATGTTTTCATTGTAAGTGTTTGATGAAAGTCTTTATGCTAATTTTTTGTTATAGACCCTAATACAAAGACATAATTTCATATTATGATTAAGTCTCCTTCTAAAAAAACACTATGCATGTGGGTGAATTCAGCCAGCTATGTGGTGGATTTAAAGAAAAAATTGGAGTATAGCCTAGGGTGTAATGTATATATGGAGGATAATAAGGGGTACCTATGGAGGTACCCTAGGAGGCTTTTGATGGATAGATGGCCACATATTGTGAAATAAATATGTGTAAGAAGGCTTATTAGAAGGTTCCACATACTAGAAAGTTCCTTCATAGAATGTTCTTAGGAGGTTAGATACAACTATATAAAGAAGTAGAAGCAATGTAATGAGATGTCTTGTGAAGCATAATTGTAATTGTAGCAAGAATGTCTTGTGGAGTGATTCAATCCATATGGAATAATTAATGGTGTTACCCTATCGTAAGGTTTTTCTCCACATTCTTGTGTACATTCTTTTGTTGTCAATTGTGTGGATCTATTATATTATTTTCAAGTTAATGTATATCTTCTATTTTCATATCTATTAAGGTACATAAAAAATGGTATTAGAGCTCTTTCTTGGGACAAAAAAGGGAAGACAAATTTTCTTTTTGTAGTTTTTTCAAGGGAAAAAGAGGATGACAACATTTAGATTGATTTCTGATTTTTTTTTTGCAAAATCAGAAGAATCCAGTTGTAGATCTATGTTCCTCTTGAAAAAACACCATATTTCCAAAAAATAAAAATGTCCAAATTGGAGTATAGGAAATGGAATTATCTTTCATTTGAAATTAATTGTTTTATGGTTTTTTCAAGACAACCATGCAGTTTTCAAAATAAAAATCTTTTGACAGAGTGCCAAAATTTCAATCAAATTAGTGTCAATTGATGCAAAGTGGTCATGACATTTCATAATTGTGGTCATAATAGCCAATTGGAGTAGCCATGGAATTTCATAATTGTGGTTATAATAGCCAATAGGAGAAGTATCCCAAAAATTATGATCATTTTACATTAGCCACCTCAAACCCTAGCGACATAAAGGAGCTCCATTGAAAAATAAGTTATTTCTATAAATTGTAGTTCTATTTTTGGGTTTTCAAAATGAAGATGTATTTTACAAGGAAATATAATGGTTCTAGTATTGAAGAATACATAAAATGGATAAATTCTCACAATCCAATATTTTGGAGAATATCTCTATACATTAATTTAAAGGATGATGTTTGCATATGGTGGGACTCATATGGAATTAACTATGAAGAGATAATGACACTTTCAGATCAAGAATATGATAAACTATACTTAAATAGATGGTCTTGTGCTAAGAAGAAGGATAATGAGATCTGTAAGGGTTTATTTCCATGTGACAACTTCGTATTTACATGTTTATTAAATTTGATATAGGTATAGTGTTTCTTCATATACCAGTGTCCTATGTCCCTAAGGGATTGAATGACTCTCTGTGACAATATTTGTAGTGGTTGATTGAATATGAAAAATAATAGAGGTGCCACAAAATGATCACATATATCATAGAAGTGTTTCTTATAGTTACTCTCCCATAATTCAAAACAATATATATGCATAGGAGGTAAACTAGGGTTCCAGTCCCAACCCATTGAACGAAAAGGAATTGACGAACATATAACATCAATTAAATAGGTTGACATATAAAAACCTAGTTTTTTTAGTCTTGGAGCCTCCCTGGCAGATTCAAAGATATTGGAAGATAACATTTGGGCCCAATTGAATATATGTGCCCATTCTTTAGCCACATAATGTGAAATAGGTACTCATTCCAACCTGAAATGTGTAGACCCTTATTCTCCATACATCCTGCAAATTAATGTTTACAACAGTTGGTAGGGTTCCTTTAAATATTAGATAGGATATATTCTACTATCCTTTATAGTAAAGAAAATTTATTCATCCCACCATTCTCTAATTAACTCGGTCATTTTGGGATTTTCCTTCCTAAAGGTATCCAGAAAAAGGCTTGTTTAAATACACTTCAGGTTTCTACAGTTCATACAGTTTATGTAGGTCATCTTCCAACATCGAGGTGATAGGGACTCCTGCTTCATTTAACATTGTTCACATAATTTAATCTATATGGGAATAAACCCATCTAATTTCATCATTGTAAGGCAAGATGGAGGGTCTGGAAGCAATGAGATATAGCCCACTTTTCTTGATGTTCTTGTACACCTCTAGGTCTTGATGATCTTCTAGAAAATATTCCTAGACGAAGTTTTTGTATATGCCATCCCATGTGGGGAATATATGAAGAACATTGTGGTGATTGGTATATGTCAGGAACAGGTTATGACAGGCTATTTGGATTTTATCCTTCTGTGGAAAAATTCTCAGTGGGTGGATTTCCCCTTCTCATTTGTGCTCTTGACATTCTGTATTGTTAAAAAATTGTAGAATTCAAAATACTATAAGAATTTTGTAACAAAGATTAAATATCATTGTAAATCGACAGAGTATCACAAATAGTGATGAATTTATGCACAAGAATTCCCAATTAGTCTGAAAGACTTTTTGCATAATTCTTTTTCACTCTTTACCTCGAAAAATAACTATATCAAGCTTGAATTACGTTAATAGTATTTTCTCACCAAATTTCTTATTGTAATTAATGTATTCAGATTTGAACTTGTGGTAGGAGGGAAAATTATAGGGACATCAATGATTTCAGAAGAACCGGCTTGCACAAAGATGGTTCTTCAGAGAAACAAGCTTGCAAGAAAGTGAACTTTTGGAAAAACAAGCTTGCGGGAAGATTCTCTTCGAGAAAACCTTTTCAAAAAAATACCTTTCAGAGGAAAAGTTTCAGAAAATCACCTTTGGAAAAAATTTCTTCAGGAAGACTCATTTTGAGGGATGAAGAGTGGTAGCTCAATCAAGAAACCCAACAGAGTTTCCCTGAAAGAATATTTGGGCCTTTGGCCTAAGGAAGAGTGTTTAACAAGGAAAATGAGTGAATAAAGATTAATAGTGCATTGTTAAGTTATATACACATATACAAATATTTTTTATAATATAACATGATTAAAATCCCTTAAATTAATATAACTTGATGATCGAGGTGGACATTGGTGTCCACCCACCTATTCCAACTAGCTCCTCTTGTCTGTTTTAATTTCAACACATTCTTTTGTACTTATTTATAATTGCGGGTTCTCCACTTTTGGGGCTGTTTGAATCCGTACACATCTTCCAAGTGGATACTAGTGGCCTCTCACCTAATCCAACTAGATTATTTTGTGTGTTTTCATGTCAGCACATCTTGTTGTACTTCTAGGGCCATTTTGGGTCCCTTAACATTTTTTTTCTCAACTCACCATAGTCAAACTGTAGATGGAGTCAGAGTTTGATGGCGTAATGTGTATTTCTCTTAAATACCTTTCCAACAGGCTATCATGCACCTAAAACGGAGGTCGTATGAAAAATTTACGACCCTGAGAAGTTGAGGTACCAACTTACCCATAGGGGCCCACATGACTTTTGGCATTTCACCTCCTAGGGTTAGGTTTTTGGATGTCTAGGGTTTTGGCATTCATTAGTAATATCAAGAAAGCCTCTAGAGCCTCATGGTAGTCATTCTTCTCAGACGAATGGGAATAGTATCCAAATCTCTTCTCAAAGATAGCTACCACCATTCGAGAAAGTATTTCGGTTCTGTAGTTTTACAGTTTCATCCTATTTCATTTATTCAATAGAAGATATTGTTCATTAGATATCTATGTTTTTCTTCATATCTCTATGTTTATTGTATTCGGTATATTCATCAGTTCGTTCCTCTCCTAAATCCATATCAGTGGTATCAGATAGGTTTTCTCTTCATTTATTTTTCTTCGTGCATGTCCCTGACAAGATCTGGGTACAAGAAGTTGGGACTCGAACCAGTCAATTCGTTGCAAGATCAGTCATGTCAAGCCCTAAAATAACCCATGGGAGATGAAAAGAAATATGATGGAGTAGGAGATCCTTTTAAAATGTTTCTCGAGGAATCCATTGCACGACAAAGGAACGAAATGATGGACAACTTTACACAGATCCTTTGGTGGCTACCCACAAAAGAAGTATCTTCATCAAGCGGCCATGCAACCTCGGTCAAGGTACAAGTAAATTTTGATATTACATTATTTGAAGGACTGATAGATGTGGATGTTGTAGATAAATGATTGAATCTACTAGAAGGGTATTTTTCGGACCACAATTTTTCTGATAAGGAAAAGATTAATTTTTCACTCATGAAGGCCATCCCCCATGTTAAGCACTAGTGGGACACTTACTCTACGCAAAGGTCCATTGAGGAATATGAAATATTTTTGGTTTCCCCTACATGGGATTCCTTCAGGGATTCCATTAAAGAACAATACTACCTTATTGGAAGCTACGAGGACTAGTACACCAGATGGACCACCCTGCGTCAAGAAAGGGAGCAGATAGTACTATATTTCACTAATATTTTCCATACCTTACACACCAAATTGGGTATCAAAGACTCTGAGAGACATATGGTGCTAAAATACCATGGTTGTTTGCATAGATACATTCAACCAGAAATGGATTTTTTGGACTTCACCTCATTGGGTACGACTTATAGATGCGTTGTCAATATCGAGAAAAAATTTAAGCAGAAGAGGCGAGAGTTTGGATCTGAAAACTCCTCACAGCCGAAGCAGGGAAAAGGCAGCCCCAACCCATACAACAAGGGACATAGAACAAATGGCCACTCTCAAGACAACCATCCCAAGCCACAACACAATAAGGCCAATGAGAATACTAAGAAGGACACAGGAAAATGGTGTGAGTACCATAAAATCCCTTGGCACAACATTGAAGAATGTCGCTCCAAGTAGTCACTCATGGCCGAGATGAAGGATTTTGAGTTAGAGGATGATTATGATTCTGAATCAAATCCCGAAGGAGGGAAGAATATTATCGATGTTGAACCTAGTGCCATTGTCGATACCACCAAAGTCTATCCAAGTGAACCAGAAGAATCAGAGGAAGGGGAATGCCTCTTTCACTCACATATGTGGGTAAAGGGGGATTCACTTCATTTAATTATTGATAGCAGAAGTCAGAAGAACCTGATTTCAGCAGAGGTCGTCAAGCGACTGGACCTACCAACGACACCACACCCACAACCCTACACCATCGATTGGCTTCGCCAAGGAAGTGATCTTTGTTTCAACCAACAGTGTCGTCTTCCCTACGACATCAAGCCTTTCAAGGATGAGGTATTATGTGATATTTCTCCCCTTGAATTTTTTGATGTTCTTTTAGGAAAACCATATTTAATGAAGCTTCATGTTGTGTATGAGTCTAGACCTCATAGTGTTATTATTACTTTGGGTAGACAATTGTAAAGGATACCATATGTAGTGTTGCCTACTGTTATTTCTTCAATATCTTCTAAGCAATGCAGTAAGGTTATTTCATAGACCGAGAAGTTTGTCTTCTTTGTGATCCCTACTCAAAGTAAGTAGAAGGTTTTTACCACATATGTGGCCTCTACACAGAGCCTCTGTTTGTAGAAGAAGCAAGTGGACATGATAGTGGAAGAATATAGAGACATCTTCTCCTCACCCATCGAGGTACCAACGCACTACCAAGTCAAGCATCCAATTGATTTGACCCCTGGTGCACCTGTACCTAATGGACCACTCTATCGTCACTCACTGATGGAAAACGAAGAAATTAGGCATCAGATCCATGAGCTTCTTCAAAAGGGGTACATCATACCCAACTCCTCCCCTTGCAGAAGCCCGATTGTACTTGTGTAGAAGACATATGTGACTTGGAAACTCTGCATTGATTACAAAGACTTAAACAAAATCACATTCAGGAACCGGTACCCAATTCCCAGGATTGATGACCTTATTTACCAAATAAAGGGGGCAAAGTTCTTTAGCAATATTGACCTCAAGTCTGGCTACCACCAGGTTCCCATCGAACCAACCGATGTATGGAAGAAAACCTTGAAATCTAAAGAAGGTCTCTTTGAATGGATGGTCATGCCCTTGGGATTAATAAATGCACCATCCACTTTTAGGAGGTTCATGGATGATGTATTGAGACCCTTCGCCAACTCTTTTGTGGTGGTATATTTGGATGACATCCTCATCTTCAACAGAACTTGGGAGGAGCACATGTGGCATATTCAACAGGTTTTGAGCACTCTGCAATAGCACAAGCTATATGCCAACTTTGAAAAATTATCTTTTGGCATGAACACGGTCCAATACTTGGGCTACATTGTTGATGAGAATGGGGTACATGTCAATACAGGTAAGATCCAAGTCATTCGTGACTGGCCAGCCCTGACCACACTAACATAGATTCATATCTTCTTGGGATTATCCAACTTATACTGATGGTTTGTGTTGGGATTCTCCCATATTGCATGGGCCCTCAGCCAGGTGACCAAGGGAAGTGGTAGGGAAAAGTTCGTGTGGGGGAAAGAATAACAAATAGAATTCGATGATCTAAAGCATCGCTTGTGCTTAGCTCCAGTACTCTCCTTGCTCGATCTGCAAGAACTATTCGATATTGAGACTGATGCATCTGACTATTTTGTAAGCGCAATTATCACTCAGAATGGTCATCCGATGGCATACCATAGTGAGACACTCTTAGATACTATCCGGAAATACCCCAGCTATGACAAGGAAATGTATTCCATTGTACAAGCTCGTCATCAATGGAAAGATTACATTTTGGAAGAGGAGACAATCATCCACAATGATCACAAGACTTTTCAATTCATACAGACACAAGGGAAATTACAGAATGACTTCCATCAGAATTGGTCCACCTACCTACAGCAGTTCCATCTCAACATCAATTATAAGATAGGGATCTCAAATCATGTTGCTGACTACCTCAGTCGACCTCCCATGGTTTCACTCACCATTGTGCTCCATTCCTGTGTACATGAGGCATCTGAGTAGCCCCAACTTTATCAACAAGATTTGTACTTTGCCACCACCTATCAACTCTTGGGTACAGGCGCGACTGTCACCGATTTTCACGTTTGGGACAGACTGTTATTCCACCTGGGTCATCTATGTGTTCCTACAAGAGAGCGTGCAAAGCGGATTTTGGAATCCCACTATAGTCGGATGGCAGGACATTTTGGCGTGGAGAAAACCATGGTCGATCTTTAGAAACATTTTTATTGGCCAAAACTTCGACAGGATGTCAGCCAGTATATCATATCTTGCACTTCTTGTGTGATTTCCAAGCCAGCCATCAAGAAGCAAGGATTATAAACCCCTCTTCCTACTCTCGAGAAGCCTTGGGAATCCATCTTAATGGATTACATGTCTGGCCTTCTTTCCACCAAGCAAGGAAATGACTACGTATTTGTGGTCGTTGATCGGTTTTTGAAGATGGCCATCCTCATAGCCTGCAAGAAGAATATCGCAAAAACATATAATACCAAGATATTCTTCGAATGAGTGTGGTTCCATTTTGAGATACCACAGACCATCATCTCCGACTGGGAAATCAAGTTCCTCAACACATTTTGGTCAAGTCTATGGTCACTGTTGGACACCGAGCTCACTAAATCCACTGATTTCCACCCCCAAAACAGACAACTAAATAGATTTCATCAATCGGATGATTGTTCACATCCTACACATGTACAAATCTAAGCATCCACGTACATGGGATGAAAGTCTTGCATATGTTTAGGACAGTTACAACAGGGCTCTCCATAGCTCCACCAACCATAGCCCATTTCAGGTGGGGCTGGGATTCTAACCCTTGGATCCCACTGATGTTGCACTACCTCTTGCCACTACATCTTCCAGGTTGATACTGATGGCCTCTCACCTAATCCAACTAGCTTATTTTGTATGTTTTCATGTCAGCACATCTTGTTGTACTTTGAGGTCCGTTTTGGGTCCCTTAACATTGTTTTTTAGGCTCACCACAATAAATTTGTAGATAGAGTCATATTTTGATGGTGTAATGTGTAGTTATCTTAAATACCTTTCTAATGGGCTATCACACACCTAAAATGAAGGTCGTATGCAAAACTTACGACCCCGGGAAGTTGAGGTACCAACTTACCCATAGGGGGCCACATGACTTTTGACATTTCACCTCCTAAGGATAGTTTTTTGGATGTCTAGGGTTTTGGCATTCATGAGTAGTATCAAAACTACATCTGGAGCCTCGTGGTAATCATTTTGATCAGACGGATCCATGTATCAGCCACATTTCTTCTCATAGATAACTACCACAATTCGAGCAAGTGTTTCAGTTCTGCAATTTTACAGTTTCAACCTATTTCATTTATTCAATAGAAGATAGTGTTCACTAGATATTTGTGTTGTTCTTCATATCTATGTATTTATTGTAGTCATTTTGTTAATCAATTCATTTTGCTCCTAAATCCAGATCACTTGAACACTTAGGTCAAGAAAAACTTTTTGGGAACAACCTTTTGGGAAGAATACTTCGTGATATGACACTTTGATAGGAAAATTATGAAAAGGTGAGTCCGATAGGATTGTGTGTTTTGTCTTTGTAAAAACCCATGAGGAAGTAACAATTCGACTTTCTAATGGAGCGGATCTGAAAAGAGAAACCCGAAATATTTGCAGCTTTTGGATTTTGGGACAACCATCTAAAAGAGTTAACTTGTCATTTTTATTAGAAGAACCTGAAAAGATTTACTCGATAGGATTGGAGGAGGTTATATTTCAAAGTAACCATTAAAAAGTGTATCTTTGACATTCCGAGAGGGAAAATCCGAAGAGGCAAGCCTATGGGAAAGACTGATAGGCTTGCAAGATTTAGGTTTCAATAAAAGCGTTAAACATGGTCAAATATAATTTCCGAATGGGATTTACCAAATAGGAATGCTCAATAGGCTTGCAAATTGGGAATTGATGAAACCAACAAGTGCATGAGCATGAAACTGATTTGGGGATAAGTTGAAATCAGATGAATCCAAAGTAAATCTGGGATGAATAGGGATAAAATGAAATGATCATTCTTCAAACAATTCGATGTCATGAAACTGAGAATATGAAAGAGGATATCATAAGTGAATGAGAGAAAAAATACCATCTTCTATAAATAACACAATATTTCTCAAATCTAAGGAAATACTTTTGTCCTTCATAGCTTATGTAGAAATTTAGTAGGGACCCATTTAATTTCCCTTAAAAAGGAAAATTTAATGAGACTTTTTGCAAGAATAAAAGGCTTTATCACAGGTTGGCCAAGAAGTCTCATAGCATTGTGGATCCAGGAACTCTAGCTACACTCAGGAGTCTCGAGGAACCTTCCACGATTCACACTTTGGAAACCACCCAAACGTTTCTCACTCTAGGACTCCATCCTTCTTCAAGGAAACCAAATGAGAATTATGCACTGAATCCCCAATACAACTCACCTAGAATTCCAAGGATTCATAGGAAACACAAGGTTACAAAGATTTTCTATCTCACCCTCCACTCAGTTTAGCAGTGGCATACATGTATATGGAAAAGGAATTGGCAACATAAAGGTCATGTAAACCATGGAAGATAAGGATAGAATGGTATTTTCCACTAATCCCCTTTACCTTTCTATGCATGGTTCCCTTTTGAAACATGGCACCCATGCAACTATGTTTCCCCTCTTTGGAAACTTAGGATAAAACATGAATATGGATTGGGGAATTATATCATAAGGTAATAAAGTAATTTAACACTAGATTTGTTTACCATTTTTGACATAGGATACAATTTTCATTTAGGAAATGATATGACGTCATAACTTAGGACTTAGGAATATATATCCTGAGTTTATAACTTAGGCTAGGATAAAGATAATATTTTCCTATATTATCCCCCTCACCTTTCCCCTCTCATGGAGTCCTATCCCCCCATATTATTTTCTTCCCTTGGTCTACATTCATGGTTTTATTTCTATTGGATCTCTATCCTTTCATCTTTACAATCACTTTGGATAAAAACATATTGTCTTACCAAACTAAGTATCATATGTACATATACATTTACAATTCATGGATCAAGCTCAGGTATTAAACGAATAAAATGTGTCTATGGAAAAAAAACCCTTGTTATTGACTTCCTATTTACCAATCATGTCCAAGTTTCAGGTAGTGGATAACACACTTCATATAAGAGAATCCATTATCAGTGCATGTAAGTACTATTTGGTTATGGCTCAAAATACAATGAAACAAAAAGAATACTGACATCACTCTGAACATTATTTTTCAAAAGGGGATCGAGTTTTTCTTCACCTTCAATTGTATAAACAAACATCACTCAAAGACAAAATACCCTAGAAACTAACACCAAATTTTAATGGACCCTAATAGATCAGCCAATGCATTGGACAAGTGGACTACAAACTAGAACTTCCAACCCACTCCAAGATTCATCCAATATTTTATGTGTCTTTCTTGAAGAAGTTCATGGGATTGATGTGCAAGGTGAAAACTATCTTACTAAGACTTGATGAAGAAGGCTCCATTTGGATCTAGATGAAAGAAATATTGGATACTAGAGAGCATCTATTGTGCTAGCACACAATCTGAGAAATATTAATCCACAGGAAAGATATTCAACCCAAATATAACACATGAGAATTAGCAGTGATTCTGCAACATTTTTTGCATCTCCATCCTTGAGGACACTGCTTCTTTTGAAATGGGAGGGAATGTTAGGGTCCTACCCTAACCTCCCTACTTTAGTCTATCTAGGATTTAGTCAATTGATGTATGTGTCTCCTCCTTGAATAAGGACCATTAGGTAGTAATGGATAGTTATTCAATGTAAAAGGGTCCACTTTATAAGGCCCACTAAGTGGTTGGTACCCATTAATGATGGGACCACAAGAAGTTATGTTTTTATATTGAGAATATATTTAAAGAGAATAAGAGGCTATGGAATGTTTTGTTGAGTATTGTTGTATTTGGACTTGTACTCAGTGATAGGTCACCCCACCTTAAGAGGAAAGTGAACATTGTTTTATTTCTTCTAAATATCATAATATGAGGGTATATTTTGCATATTTCATCTTATTTGTCTCTTGTCTCTAGTGTTATGCGAAATATTACCCCGCGGATAGGCTAAGCTCCCCTTTGAACCACAACCCCTTCTTTGGTCCAAAGACATAATAAAACAAATGGTTTCTATGTTCCCTTTAAATCTAACTTAACCAATCAAATGAGAAAGAGAAATAATGCGACGTATCTTGTTTCGATGTTTTTCCATGCTACTCCACTCCTTGGGATTGATATCCAATCTCCTCAATGAAAATGAATTCCTGCAAAGACTATAAAAGAAACTCTTTCTCCTACTCTATATGATTAGATAAATTAGATCTATCTATGAAGATTGAAATAACAATAAACAAGAAAATGTAGAACACATTAACTTGAAGGGAATGGGCCAAGTTTATATTAATTGGAAAGCTAATGAAAATAACTTAGAAATCATGTTTGAAAATGAAACAACTTATTCAAGCTCTCCTCATCCATCTCCTTGCATGAATCCCTTACGATCATAATGATGATACTTCAACAATTTCCTTCCCCTTTCACTATGGAAGTGCCTTCAATTTATAGGATTGGGAGGTTCAACCACCATTAGCTAATAAGGTAAATGATTGAGGATATGGTTCCATGAGTTGGGTTTTGATCCTAATATAGTTCCATAGGATAGGATTCGACCCAAAACAACCTCCTCCTTTAAGAGTTGTCCCTTAAGAAAAGTCGAGATGCGGCATATTTTCCTCTAACCACACTGGAGATCCCTTTGAGTTAGAGACAGAGTGCCATTGGTTCCCCCTAACAAAGGAAGGGGGAGCATTGGAGCTCCCTAAGAATGAGTAGGGGAGCACCACCCTTCATAAATTCCCAAAAATGGTCAAATTTTCCAAGTAAAAGGTGTGGTTCCAGACCTCAAATGGTGGGCTTTCTCTTCCAAACTGAATTAGGAATTGTGACAAATGTGTTTCATGGTGTCATTGC
>ML789419.1:817519-836022 GCA_009831015.1 Picea engelmannii
TTCATCCCAATATCAAAATGATATGAATCTAGCCATGCGAATAGATGACTCCATGTCGAACATGCTATAAACCACTTGATTACTGGTCATTGAGGTATATCGTTAACAAGTGCAATGGAAATCAACAATGATGAAAATGATTCCCAAGGTACCTTTAGTACATTTCAATGCATGGGAATAAATGAGTTGAGGTAAAACATTCATGGAATCATCCGATCAGAGGTCAATGGTGTAAACCTATTGTTGGAAGCGAGGAGGCATGCCATTGAGGCATGCAAGTTCCAAGGTACTAATTTGTTTCTAAGTCTAATTCTAGGATCTGAAGGTGATAGGAAAAGACTCGTCAAAGAAGAGACATGATGTATCCCCCATCATCGACATGAAACTAACACAGGAAAGTGATGTGATATGGTGGATTAAATGAGTATGGACTGAAACATGAATGGAAATTAGTAATACTACAGATGGATGGTTTGGAATGAAATTTCCCTTGAACATTGTGAGGTATGAAAAATTACTTGGTAGCATTGAGTCGACGAGTACCAAGAACATAATGTGACGATAATAAGATCACTCTTCGAGTGGAACAAAAAATTATAACGACACATGGAATTGGTATGACTCAGAGACAAGGATATTACCCAACTTTAAGATGAGACGTAAATAGGTGCCATGTTCAAGGGCGACAACAATAGCTTCCATAATGGATTCCAAAAAACTTGACCCACTTCTTTCAATTTCCCCCACACCATGCTTGATGAGTACCTATTTTTTTCTAACGAGCTTGAGGAGGATAACATATGCTCAGTATAGATCATCTTTGATGAGTCCCTCAACATTTGTTTAAAGACCCTGAAGAAGGAGGGGTTCGGTCCCATATGGGTCTTGGATATTGGACACAAATGGGTCCTTCAATGCATAATTTTATGATCCCAAAGAAGGTAAAATTGGTGTTTTTTCACATTTAGAACTTAAATACAACTCCGAGAGTGAATTTTTCGTAAATTTACTTTCCCAAGCCCAAAAACAGTGTAAAACAATATAAGGGAGAACTCTTATAGTCATTCTTGACTAGAGTATTCATTTTTTGTAATTAGTCTTGCGAGGATGAAAAAGAGATAAACTACCACTCAAAAGAATCCATTTCAAACATTTTAACAAAAAAGAAGCAATATTACTCGACAATATTTTCATGTTTAGGGAGTCTGAAAAGAGCTTAAAGGAGACTCCAAAGAGTTCCTTTTTCCATATAGATTTTGTGAGTTCAAAAAATAGATAAAAATATACTTGGTAACCTATTCTCATGTATTAACGAGCACAAGAAAGAAAAAATATTGAGATAATTAACTTATTCTCATGTATTTATGAGCATGAGAAAGAACAAATACTAAGATCGTTCTAGAAAATAATACTACGTTACGATGGGAATGACCCCCAAGTGAGGATCACCCATAGAAACGTGTCTCTCTACATGTATTTTACCCCCAGCTAGTGTGGTAGAAGCTAATGTCTCCTCTCTAGCATGATGTCTAGAGGCTGGAGACTTCCCCCCGCCAAGTGCCATTTTCTCTATCGACTCTTCTTATTTCCTTGTTTAGGCATCTAGATACTAATATGAATATTTTCACTAGGCAGAGGAAAAGAAGGTTCAAGTATTCGATCCATAGGAAGACTCGATTCGAATGGAGGGGGGTCTGCTTCATTTTTTAATGAACTTAACAAAGAAAATGAACTATGCTGATAAGCGTTTGTTTCATTTTTTAGTGAGCTTGACACAAGAAAATAACTATGATCGTAAAGACCATGTACCACCAAAGGATAAAGTGATTCTAGGGATTGTTGCACCTAATTCAAAATCATATTTAACATGGAAACATGTGAGGTGTTAGGAGGAGGAAAAGTAAAAATACCCATGAGCAAGGAATCCTTAAGGAGACTTTCTCCTACACTCTCATACACAAGACTGGAACTTAGAAAAGGGACATTATTCACTACAAAATTGTCGATATCTGGAGTGCAATAGTCAAGTTGGTCAACAATGACAATTTTCCCTTGATGGGGAAATTGTAAAATACAAAACATTGAAGTTGTGACGACAGTCATCAAATAGAACCAACTGCAACCAAGTAACAAATTGTAATTTAGGGGTGCGTCAACCACTTCGATATCGACCAAAACAGTTTTTCCCTTCAATGTCACAATGAAATAATTAAAGAGTCTGTGAGGTTGGAAACCACGTCCATTAAACACTTGAAGGGTGGTAGGAGACTGGTTAAGTTTAGGACAACCAATTGATATCCAACAAGATAAAGACATGACATAGGTGGATGCTCCTTCATCCAAAACAATGTGATGGATGTTCTTTCCACCAACCAAAATTTGAATTTGGAATGTTAGGTGGTGTGATAGCCTTTCCTTAAAATAGTCCATATTAAACGTAATCAGATTTGATTCCTCTATATCCATAGCTCCAATGGTTGAAAATAGGGTTTTGCGTTGACTTGGATAGTGATATAGAACTTTGATGGCTGACATAGAATAAGGTGCTTCCACCAAATCTTCAACAATATTGTAGTTTTGGGAGGAGCAGGCACTTGGATTAAATGTTTCTTTTTGAATTGTGCCCTTGGGCAGGTGCAATACTGCGTCAAAAATTGGCTTCTCAATATTAAGAGGGGTGGAATATGGAGGATTGGATGTGGAGGGTTGATCGATATCCTTTCCGTTGGCATGATTACCTAGAAGAGTGTCATAATTATTTGCTCAGGTTGTTAAATTAAGTTTCTTAAGCATATAGACCTTAGAGGCGCTTGAGGAAGCATCCCCATGGTGGGAATGACCTATATTTCCTCCTTGCGAAGGGACAATATTTTGTGCAACCAGTTGTTGTTGCTAAACCGAGAAAGGGTCAGTTAGCACTGCAGGTTGGGAGGTACCTTTAATAAACCTAGAAAATTCCTCACAATGAGGGTAGTATTTCCTGTAGTGGTCTTCCTAACAAATCATGCAAGGAAACTTAGCCTTCCTATTCGATTGAGTATCCACAGTCTTTGTAGTATCCTACTAGTTATAATATTTCTTGGATTTACCCTTGTTCTTCTTCTTACCTACGGGTTCTGAGATGAAGTGGATTGGACTGCATTCACCTCAGAGGTTTGAGCAGGGGTGGAAGTAGTTTTGGTGCTCGAAATGGAGCCTAGTTCCAGAGCAGGTCTTGTCAGATCATTAGACGAATAAGGAGCATGGGGGATCAGATCATAAAGTGTGTTGGATTGGGAATATACCAAGTCCAAATATGGAGCACGACCGATAGCTTACTCCTCATTAACAACACTTCCCATAGAAACATCTCTGGCGATGGGTGGAAAGAGAGACTTTGTAAACCATTCCACAAGGAGTTGGTCCGAAATTGGAGATTTAATCAACCGTCTACACTCATGAAAATAATCAGATATGTGGGTGGAAGAGGATTTTCAAAGTGAGGTCAAAATATCTAGGCTGGTCTCATACCATATAGGAAACTAGAAATGCATAAGGAAAGCCATGGCAAGAGAATTAAATTAAAAAAAGGAGTTATTTGACAGCTCAATATACCATTTGGTTGTTGCACCTGTAACTGTTCTCTGAAAAAGCCTCAGACGAATGGAATCATCCATCAAAGAGTTTGAATAACACCATAAATGGAAAGTCATAACATGATTGTTAGGATCTTCCTTAGGGTTTCTATCGAATTTCAGGATGTCGAACGGTAATTTGGTAGGGATGGAGGGCCAAAATGGGGCATGTTGAATGGGTCGTTTGTCAAACGCGACAAATCAACAGATCTAACGTAGCCAAAAATGGAAGTTGTCGTTTTTCATGTGGATACTGGTGGTAACCATGTGGCATGGGAACACCAGTAGGACCATATCCATGTTGCAACGAGATGGAAAAACTAGATGTTCATCCCATGTATGGTGGTTGACCTAAAGGTCCCCCTGTGTATAGTGATTGCTCGAGTTGTCCACCCATGTAAGGTGTTTGTCCTGATTGTCCACCCATGTACTGTGATTGAACAAATGGACCTCCTACATACTAAGATTGACCTGATGGTCGCCCCATGTATTGTGATTGTCCCGATGGACCTACCATATATTGTTTTTGGAAGGGATATTGTTTCGAAATGATGGGATTTACATATTGATAGGGAACAGTTCCTTGCTAAGGAATGCACGCCAGATTGGATTTACCCCACAAAGTATTAACAACTCCTAGATATGGATGTCCAGGATATAGGCCACTGGTAGTAGGGATATAAGGACTTGTAGGAGTGGATTTTCCCCAAGCTTGTTGATGTTGAAACCATATAGGGGTTTTCCCCATGGATGAAGGTTTCCCCCTAGTAAAAAGTTACCCTACAGCTGAAGGTTTTCCCCCAGCTAAAGGTTGGCCTCCCATCAAATATTGACCTCCAATGTAGTTTGTACTCATCTGTAAGGTTTGATATGGAGGTTTAGTATCTTGTGTAATCAAGGTTGAGTGAACGACTTGACTGCTGGTCATTTTACTGATGGGAAAACCAAGTAAAGAACTTGGTGTGTGCATGTGTGGAAATACTAAAGCAAGAATATTACATGACCCATGTGAAAAGGGAGATGTATTCGCAAGTGGTTTTGTTGGGGTTACCTGGGTCACCGATGTTTCCAATAAATAAGAAGCACCAACAATATCAACTACAGGAGTTATGGATAAAGATAAATTCCCAAGACCTTCAAGAAAACAAACAATTGGTGGGTGCATGCTAAGATATCGTGTAGTGGTTGAACCAAGTGGTAAATCGTAAGAAGAATAGGCATAAGTATACCTCGTGGATGGTGGATCAATGAGTGGTAGGCCGAGTGGATCAGTAAAAAGAGGATTCACATAAGATGCAAGGCTTTCTATGAAGGTTGTGATCGGTTCTTCTACGTTTTGGCCACTTCTAGGAGCTACACTCCCAGTCTCAAAAGTTTTATCTTAAATCATTCCTTCGTAAGAAACATCATGTTGAGGTTTCTGAATTTCAGGATCCATACCTTGTATACTGTGAGATATTCAATTCTAAGGCCGACTATGAAAATCAAAGAAAAACACTCCTAAGTAAACTAAAATAAATCAACCAAGCAATAATAGGTTCAAGGATCTTTCGAAGACAGGATTTCAAGATGTCATCGAATAAATGAGAAGCAGTTACCCCGACCTCCACGTAACATCCCTTCTTGGTTCAAGTAACCCTCGCTTTCACAGGATCACCCTCCAAGGGTACTAAAAGTGTGATACAACATCTGCCCCAAGTATTGTGGGAATCCCCATGATCACCTCTGTAGATACCTAGGAAAGACCACTAAGATTACCAACTCATATTCAACCTCTAGGTGGGTACAGTTAACAGTTGGGACTGAACGTATGGGCAGGATATCAAAGTCTGAAATTTTTCTAGAGTACTGAACACAAGTGGACCGGTAAAACTCCTGAGGACCTTGAATGGATTTGATATTAACAAAGCATCGAGACCAAATGAAACCAGTAAGACTTCAAGAAAAATCCCCAGTATACGCTCTGTCTGTTATGATTGGTCAAGCTTTGGAGGGTTGATCTTCACTTCTCTTTCACACGTGACCTCGTGTTTATCCCTTTTGTTAGAGGGGGTTCCCAACTATGCTTATACAAAATTTGGATTTGTTCACTCTTTAGTGTTCTATAGTTTGTTTAGTAGTTTTGGACTATTTACTCACTTTACCTAGCCCAAAGACGCTAATCTTGTGCTACTATTGGTGTGCTACAAACCAAAAAATGGTCTAGTGTATTTTATTATAGTGTGGTTGATTTAAATGGAATTTTACTCAGAAGGTTCACAGATATGAAATTGATGATGTGTGAGACTCGACTCCAATAGAATGCAAAAGAATGAGATGCAATGCTTCATTTTCGATGAATTATATGTATGGAAAGGAGATGAGTTTTATTCTTCTTAACACAAGAAAGTACTCAATGTTTATGCAACTTTTCAATTTCTAGGAGCAAGATGATTCCAAACTACCAAGGAAATGTTTCTTAAATCCAAATGCACATGCAAAACTATCTCTTTTCCAATGTGTACCAAAACAAATTTCCTAAAGAGTGCAAAGAAACTCTCTGTTCAATTATGTATGCAATGAGATATGCAAACTTTTCTGTTTCTTAACTTTCAATTGAAATGAAAGAGATCAATGTTTGACACTAAGAAATGTGAGGAAAACAAGAAATCAAACAAAGTGCATTCAAAAACTGATGGAACTTAAAGAAAACGAGTATGATATAACTTGTTGAATCAAGGACTCAAAGATGTAAAAGAGAAAGAAGACAAACACTCTTGAAAATCCTAAAAAACGAGCAACAAGAAACAATATTCAAGGTTGGCTTGTGGTAAACAAGAGAGTCCTAATCATTCATAAAGTGAGATGTTTCAACGGAAAAAAAAGGTTTCAACACCAAAAAACCTTTGAAAACTCTAATTGATGAAAAATCCTAAAAAATAAAGCAATCTAAAAGATTTGTGAGATGAAGATTAGAGAACTGAAAGGTAGGATGAACCAAGGGATCTTGTTAACCCAAGGGGACCATACAATTTCACAACTAGGAAAAGTTTGCAAACTTGATGAAAGAAAGGAAATGAAATGAGTGATGAATGTCAATTTCTAAATCAAAACAAAGTCAAAGACAGATCAAGAGACTCTGGGATAAAAGCCTCTTAACATCAGATTGAGAAGAACCAAGCAAAAACTCATAAAACCACCAAAAAGGAGTGAGTGGAACTCCTGTCATAAAAGATATAGAGCGTTATGGTTCTCCTTAGAAGATTAATGGGGAGCACCAGTCATTCTAGTGGTGCCCTGGTAGCCACTGGAGGGGAGTGTTAGTCCTGAAAAAACTAAAAAATGGCTTCCAGAAGATAAAACTCACGAGAGATTGTTAGCCCTTGACCAAGTTTTGAGGAAACCTTGGTCAGATTTGGCCCAATTTTGGACTTTGACACATTGGTCAAAGATGGAGCACCCAGGCGGAGCTGAGATCACGGATCTCACTTATTTTGCAGGCTATGCGGACCCAATGAGGGGTCCTCTAGGGTTTTGTAATAGTTTTATGGGATGTCGGCCCATGGGGTTTTCCCATGTTTAGGAATTATTGTAAGGTTTTGTAAAAGTATAAATAGAGAAGAATGTATGGTAGAAGTAGATAAGTGAAAATAGTTAGAGTTTCTTTGTGCAGAGGAATGTATGTGCATTAGGGCTCTGTGCTCGATAGAGAGTTGGCTTTGTGCCTTGACCTAGTTTTGGAAGGAGGATCTTGTGCTCAGTGCGTAGATCCTCTGTCCGGTGTGAATCTTGACTCTGTGGCTTAGTGAAGAGGAGTGAATGAATGTAAGCGTTTTACAAATAATAAAGAGGTGAAGCGGTTGGTGGATGTAACCCCACACTAGGGTGAAATACGTATATCTGGTGTCTCTGGTTTGCTTTGTGTTGTGTTATTTATGTTATGAATCTGCTTAGTGCTTTGATTATGATGTATAATAGATAGATCTCTGCTTTCTTAAGTGCTTTACTTGTGTTAAGGGTAAATAAATTCTATATTTAATCTATAATTCTAAGTGCTAAGTACTCAGGGAATATTGTCATTTGTTACTGTGTCGATCTATATTTTTGTTCTGAGGAGTTAATAGGGTTAGTAAACTAATGCATGTCACTTCTTAAGCGTTAACCGAATATCTTGCAAAGTGTTTTTATCACATATCTGTGTCCCCTCCTGGTTACAAACACCTGTGTCCTATAACCCCCCCTAATTCTACCTCGGGTGAGACTATGCCTGTTTCACAGGTGTTGCTGAAAGGGCCGGTAGTCGGGGTTTTCTTGGTGCGTTGTTAAGCGTTGAACCCTGGGTCTACACCTGTGCCAACAAATGGTTTTGTTGTCAGGACTTGAAACTATGAATGTTGGGAACTGAAGTAAAGAAAAAGAGAAGCTTTGTGCGTAGACCTGCTGCTGAAGTGCGTAGTATTCTACTTGACTTGCGAAGCTATGTAGTAATAAAGTAAGTTGATATGAAGAAAAGAGGTAAGATCCTAAAGAGGAAATCTTTGTGCTTTGACAAGAGAAAGATAAGTGAAATTTTTTGTTTTGAAAGCACGAACTTAAGTATGTTTAATAGATTTTGTCCTAGTCTAAAGGCTAGGGCGCAGTTGAAATAAAGAGTTGATTTGAGTAAATTTAATGGAAATAAAGAAATATATGTTATTCCTATGCATAGAAAGCGTTTTTGGACTAATAAGTGGATGTAGGAACTTAGAATTGTTTTTTGTAGATTGCAGGTCCAACACTATGATCCTAGGGGAAGTGCACAATACAGAAAAGGTTGTGGAACATTTAAAAGAAAAAGAGGATTGACAGTGTGTTATAATTGCATATGACCGTGACATCTGGATAAGTAATGTCCTGAGGTAGGACCTATTTGTATTTGTTGTAAGGTTGTTTGTCATGAGGTTGAGGATTGTCCAAGGATTATTGCTAAAGTTGAAGGGATTAACATAAGACAAGAAAACTATGAAAAAAATCAAGAGACTAAGGGCATGATAGAAAGCCATAAAGAAAAAGGGTCAAAGGAATTTTAGACTACGTTATTACAGTTGAAAGAAACGATGGATGTTCATAAAGAGGTCAGTTTACCAGAAAATCTGAAAGAAAAACATCGCATAAGTGCAAGAATAGAAGACTTCGACATAGACTGTGTCTTGGATGAAGAAACACAAGTGAATATTATGACAAAAGAAACTTGGGAAATTTTGGGAAAGCCTACTGCGATACCTTCGTTGGGAAGGATAGGCTTGTTTAAGGGTAAAATGATAACTTTATGTGGAAGAGTAACTACTATACCTATTATTGTTCATGGAACATCGACTGAAGAAGAATTTGAAGTCATTTGGTTTGTTCGGGACAACACCCCTTTCCCACTATTTTTAGGTAATACTTGGATTGAGAAGGATCATATCAAAAGAAAATAAGAGGAAGAAGCCACAGAAAAGAAAAAGAAATAATAAAGGGATTTCATATCTAGGAAAATAGATAGACTAATAGCGGAAAGGGAGGATAAGTCAAAGCAACAAAACAAAGTAACAACGTAGGAAGGACAAAAAGAAAGAGAATTAGCTATCAAGGTTGAAAGAATGCAAGAAGGCTTGAAGAACTTATATATTCAAGAAAGAAGTATGCCCACTCAGGAAATGTTAAGAAAAGGGATATTAGTTTCAGAATCTTTGAAGGTACCTCAGCAATGCGAAGCCACTGCGCTAGGAGAAGATAAGAATAAAAATTGAAAGAGGATTCCAGAAACAGTTAGAGAGACCCAAATAACAGGAAAGAAGGAAAGGAATCTCAATAAAAAGAAGGCCAAGTTGGAAAATATACAAAAAGTTACAGAAACTAGATGGAAGACTTTGCAGACTGGAACCTTGCAGGAGGCAAGTTCGAAGGATTAGAACCTCACTGGAACAGCAGGTCCGCGCATAATTGGACTTTGCCCTGGCGAAGTTATATGACAATTGGAGGTACCCCGTCCATTAGAATGACGCTTCAGAATGGTTAGAAAATGCATTTTATGGGATTATGGACCACTTTTGGATGTTGAGACCATGCGATAATAGAAAATTTTACATTGATAGAATCATTTCTTGGTTGTTGGAAAATTCATCATGATGCCCCACTTATTTAACTCGTCGGTCCTTGTGCTAGGTCCAATTTTTGCTACCCGTAATTGACTGAGCTAAGAAGAGAATTGTCCAAGTGTCGAGTTGTGCAGTCTATCATTATCTAAAAGAAGACCCCTCCTATCTGTTTGTTCCCCACCTGTCTATTTGTCTACCCCGCTTGTCCGTTTTTCTTTCCCGCCTATCTTTTAAAAGATAGAATGTCGGGCGAACCTAGTGAATTAGAGAAGTCTGTCAAGGAATTTATTAAGAATATAATGGCCAACAGACTTGTATCTGAAGGTATCCAGGCATCATCGACTAGGGGACTACAGGCTTCGCCTTCGACCAGACGTCGTTCCAGCCGTGTCAACCTCATAATTGAACAATGAAGTAAGCACCACGACGATTTGGATAACGAGAAGCAGATCCCATCTATCCTACCTGATTATATCCCACCTTTGGCTAGTGTTGTTAACTGTGACAGTATCCCTCGAGACTTTTAGTACTCCGTTTTCACTGCATACATTCCAAAAGGAATTCGCATAGTCAGGAGTCAGTTAGGACAGATCCCATTGTTGAATAAAAATGACTTCAACTTAGGAGACCGAAATAACTACGCCATGTTGGGTCCTCACCGATACTTAACAAAGACAACTGGAAAGAATCCTTACCTCGTCTCGCAGCCATGGATTAAGGGGTTTCTACAGTCCACCGTGTTGAATGAGATGAAGATCCTTCATTTTGGCCGCCACTAGGAGGTTAACGCTTGCATTAAACTCCTTTTGTCGTGCTATCATGGAGGATATATGTGGCTTGACAGAAGGATTACTATGGATCTGATGTTCATCCACCAGATCATAGGTTTGAGTGTGAAGGGTCCTGAACCTCAACAATTTTATTCAGGGAAGGCCTCAAATCGATCTTTGGCGTAGTGCATCAAATAATATTACAGAAAGGTAGAAAAAGGAAAGTGAGGTTACAAGGTAGCCTCTATATAGGATGGCATAGTGCACCTCTCTTTCCAACTCCTAGCTGGAAAGCTAGTAAGAAAGAACTGCCCCACACAGGTCACCGGGTTCGTGGTGGACCTCGCAGGAAAGTGTGTGGAGGGCATGCAGATGAACTGGGCAAACTACCTCATAAACGAGCTAGAGAAGGATTTTCGTGAAGCCCAGGACTTGGGATATGAATTCCATTACAATTGGCTGATCATTTTGATCGCATTTGTCGCTTGGAAAATTCCTGAAGGAGCCACCTTCCCAGATATCGAACCTACAAATTCGTTGGCCACTTGGTTTTGAACCCTGTGGTATACAAATGACATGACAAAGAAATGGAAATCCAATGTTGTGTTTCATGGATATTACCAGTAGTTAAATGTCACCATCGAATCATTCCTTCATATGAAACCATGCACCCTACACCAGTACTGACCCATATCGAAGTTTCGCACTGATATGCATTTCATCTACATCACTGTGTGCAGATATGAGCACTAGGAAGAATTACAGTCATATTACAAGCTGACAGATGAAGACATGGAGCATATTAAAAAGGAATGGCTGGAGGAGTTTCTTGTACCTGTTTCCGATGCAGAATTATCCGACACTGACACCATAGGAAGACCCATAGTTACCTGAGTTGAGCATGTCAGACAATCCAGTGGGAAGAAGAAGAAGAAAAAGAAGGAGGAAGTCTAGGATATAGAGAGTGATGAAGAGGACAACGCTTCTGAAGATAACGGGTCTGGATCACCAAAAGGAGGAGAAGACGAAGCAGAAGGATAGGGAGGAGGAGATGAAGGAGAAGAAGAATAAGGAGGAGGTGAAGCTACACCACCTGAAGATCCCCCTGTTGGGACAGTAACACCGCATAAGAGGAAGGTTTCTCCGAAGAAACCCTCATCAAGGAAGAAGACGCGCACCAATAAGCCTTGGTTGGAATCCACCCTCACGGATGATGACATCAGTCTGGTCTGCGGAGCTATGGAAGAAGCCTCTGAGGACACATTGCAGAGATATGGAAAGAAGCAGGAAGAGTTATATGGAATAATTGAGAGAGAATTGAAGGAAGTGCAACAAGTTGTTCGCTTGGTCTGTGCAGTACCTATTGTGTTGTCTGCACCTTCCTCGTCACAGACTACAAAATTAGGGGATGAACCAGCTCAATTGAGAAGGATTGCGGATGCAACAGAAGCTCAGTTCTAGAGAGATCAGGAAAAGAAGGAGAAGGATATTGAAGCCTTAAAAAAGGAGAAGGACGAAATCTTAGTGCAATTACGAGCAACGCAGGACAGTGTAGCTGCCCATGAAAATGATAAAGCAGAGCTTCAGGCGAAGTTTAGGGAAGAAAAATCCCAACTACAGAGGGAAAAGGAGCAGTTTCTCGTAGAACGAGCCATGGTAAAAGAAGCAGTAAGAAAAGCATGTCACTCTGTGCCAGGTTTGGCACAGGAGGAGAAATACTCGGTCAAAGCTCAAGTAGTGAAGCTCGTTGAGACCCTCCAACAACTTTAGTCCAGGATAACAGAATTGGAGGCCCAAAAATTACCGAGCACCCCGCAGGAAGTGTTTGACCAAAGGGAGGAGACCTCTAAAAACACAGTATTAAGAATAAGATCCCTTACCTCAGAATGTAAATTGTTAAGTGATAGAAGCGCCCAAACATATGAACGCTTCACTGAGGATCCAGAGCTAAGGAAGTTGGAAGCGCAATTATAGGAGGTGCAACAACATGCATTTTCAGTGCAGGCGCAGATGAAGTTTCTCACCATAGTGGAAAGAATGAAGAGATCCTAGGAGCAGAACGCAGTACAACAACATATCACTACCCTCAAGGGTAAGGTAATGGAAGACATGCCAAAGCTACAACCTGTGCAAGACAAATATTGCAAGGTGTTCAAAGAGATTGATGGACAGGGATCACAACTAGACCAAGTGGTTTCAATAGTAGAATAATGCCTAGAAGGGCCTGTTACAAAGTAAATGATCCAAGAGCTCACTGAGTAGGAGGCTCAGGCGAACAAGCAAGTCGAGGCAGCCGGAGTTAAGCTCGAGGATTTTGAAGCAGCATTGTCTAGACCTCAGTGACTCGGGACGAGTCACAGGTGATTGTTGGGGGCTTGTTGGCCCTTGAACAACTTTTTAGGAAACCTTGGTCATATTTGGCCCACTTTTGGACTTCGACACCTTGGTCGAAGAAGAAGCACCCGGGCGGAGCTGAGATCGTGGATCTCACTTATTTTGTAGGCTATGTGAACCCAGTAAGGGGTCCTCTAGGGTTTTGTAACAGGTTTATGGGATATCTCCCCATGGGGTTTTCCCATGTTTAGGACTTATTGTAAGGGTTTGTAAAAGTATAAATATAAAAGAATGTATGGTAGAAGTAGCTAAGTGAAAATAGTTAGAGTTTCTTTGTGCAGAGGAATGTATGTGCATTAAGGCTCTGTGCTCGATAGAGAGTTGGCTTTGTTCCTTGAACTAGTTTTGGAAGGAGGATCTGGTGCCTAGTGCACAGATATATTGTTCGGTGTGAAGATCGACTCTGTGGATTAGTGCAAAGGAGTGAATGAATGTAATATTTTGACAAATAATAAAGAGGCGAAGCGTTTGGTGGACATATCCCCACACTGGGGTGAACCACGTATATCTAGTGTCTCTGGTTTGCTTTGTGTTATGTTTTTTATGTTATGAATATTCTTAGTGCTTTGCTTATGATGTATAATAGATATATCTCTGGTTTCTTAAGTGATTTACTTGTGTTAAGGGTAAATAAATACTAGATTTAATCTATAATGCTAAGTGCTAAGTACTCAGGGAATATTGTCATTTGTTACTACATCGATCTATCTTTATGTTCTGCGAAGTTAATAGGGTTAGTAAACTAATGCATGCCACTTATTAAGCGTTAAATGAATATCTTGCAAAGTGTTTTTATCATAGATCTGTGTCCCAGCCTAGTTACATACACCTGTGTCCTATAACCCCCCCTGCTTCTACCTTGGGTGAGACTTCCCATGCTTAGTAGGTGTTGTCGAAAGGGCTGGTAGTCGGGGTTTTGTTGGTGCGTTGTTAAGCATTGAACCTTGGATCCTCCCCTGTGCCAACAGAGACTCAGTCAATGACTCTGTAAATTAGTCAATAAAGAATAGGGAAAGGGAAATAACTCAAAATCAAGAATCAAACAAGCAAGATCTAATCACAAGCAAGGATTCAAGAAAAACCAAAGGAAAGACTAGTCAAAGTCCTTCCCTAGTGGAGTCGCCCTTTTTTTGTTATGAGAAATCTTACCCTCCAGACATGATAAGCTCCCCTTTGAAACAAGATCCCTTCTTTGGTCCAAATAAACAATAAAAAAAATTGTTTCTACATTCCCTTTAAATATAACTTAACCAATCATATGCGAAAGAAAAGGAATGTAACATATCTTGTTTCGACGTTTGTCCTCACTACTCCAATCCTTGGGCTTGATATCCAATCTCCTCAATGCAAATGAAGTCCTACATATACCAGCGAAGAAACTCTTCCTCCTACTCTATATGATTAGATAAATTATATCTATCTATAAAGATTGAAACAATAATAGACAAGAAAATGTAGAACACATGAACTTGAAGGGAAAAGGCCAACTTTACATTAATTGGAAAGCCAATGAAAAGTAATTACAAATCATGTTTTACAATGAAACAACTTCTCCAATCTCTCCTCATCCAACCCCTTGCATGAATATATTACTATTAGAATGATGATACTTCAACAATTTCCTTCCCCTTTCACCATGGAAGTGCCTTCAATTTAAAGGATTGGGAGGCTCAACCACCATGCGATAACAAGGGAAATGGTTGATTATATGGCTCCATGAGTTGGTATTTGATCCTAATATAGTGCCATAGGATAGTATTCAACAAGAAACAACCTCCTCCTTTAATATTTGTTTCTTAAGAAAAGTCGGGACGTGCCATATTTTCCTCTAACCACACTGGCGCTCCCTTTGAATTAGAAACAGAGTTCCACTGACACTCCCTTTGAATTAGAAATAGAGTACCACTGACGCTCCCTTTGAGTTAGATATAGAGTGTAAATATAACCCCCTAAGAAAGGAAGGGGGAGTTTTTGCACTCCCTAAGAATGAGTAGGTGAGAACCACCCTTCATAAATTCCCAAAAATGGTCAAAGTTTCCAAGTAAAAGGTGTGGTTTTGGACCTCAAATGGGTGTTTTTCTCTTCCAAACTAACTAAGGGATTGTGGAAAATGTGTTTCATGGTATCAATGGGTTGCAACACTTAGAAAATTGAATGCAACACTTAGTAAGTTTCATACAACACTTGAGACAATGCATGCAACACTTAACAAGGTGCATACATCACTTTGTGACACTTGCGACATTGAGGTTGCGACACTTAAGTGTGGTATTTTGGTGTGTAACACTAGTTTTCTGCATTCATATTCTCTGTAGACTTAGGTTGTGTTTCAATTCTAAGGGTTAATGAACACTACATCTTATCTTTGAGAACTTTTACACTTGTTTGTACCTCACTTATATGGTTCTCCAACAATCTAAAGTTTACTTAAGTAGCTCCTTGATTATGCTCAAAGGACATTTTCAACTCTCCTAGTGAAGTCTTCAAATGTTAATTTACGGATTCCAAGTGTGAAAGCCTTCCACTTATTCCTTCCAATGCAACTACCTATTTATTAATATACCACTTCATGATACATTCAATGGCTTCAATAGTCCCTACAATAATGTGCTCAATTTGTTTCTTTCCTTTCCTTTGTAAGTTCAATATATTCACCAGAATGGAAACCCTTGGAAGAACACATTGGCATGGATGTTTAATGTGATGATGTCAACTACAACCTTGGGGTGAATGGAGTGAAGAGGCTAAGTTGGTTTTTCAACCAATCATCGAGGATGTCGATAATAACTATGGTTTTGGGTGACCAAAGGTGTGGGTTGAGGATACATTATTCACAATGATCTCTAACAAGCGCTTAAGATGGAGTAGGAACTCCTTAATTGTGGTGTGATCAATCTAGATGAAGAACTTGCAAAGTTGGGTATCATATTAGGAATATGAGTGGAGATAATATGGTCCCAACAGAAGATACATTCCATACATCCCTTTTACAAGTGAACAAACAAGGGGGAAGGCACTAAACGAAAATCACTAGAATGGATGCATCAGAGAAATAAATGTTGGATTATTGAGAGGGGGGGTGAATCAATAATAGAGAAATTTAATCATTTTAAACCATATAATCCAAGTGTTATATCAATGTATCATTATCATCCAATAACTGCAGAGTAAACAAGTAATGAACAAATGAACAATCATACACATACACAGTACACCAATGTTTTACGTGGAAACCCAAAGAGAGAGAAAACCACAGAATGATTTTTATTATATGTCTTGAAGAATTACATTCATTGGAAGCACCAACTTCCTTTAATTTCCAGCTGCAACTGGAAGGAGGCTCCAACCCCCTAGTTTCTCAGGCTACCACTTGAGAGAAGCTCCAACTCCCTAATTCTCTGGCTACAACCAGAAAGAGGCTACAACCCCCTATGTTCTCTGGCTACAATCAGAAGGTGGATACAACCACCTATCCTTGCCCCATCCAACCACCCTGAAGTATAAGTAGAATGATGGAACCACACTCACACTATCACTCTGAGATATACTATTGTAAACATGTACCAATCAACCTACACCAAATAACATGTACCAATAACCTGAACCATGCATCAACCTGTACCTCAAACTGTAATCAACATGTACCATAAAAAAGTGCATCAACCATGCACCAACCTATACCAAATAACATGTAATCAACCTGTACCATAAACAAGTGTATCAACCATGCACCAACATGTACCTCAACCTGTACCATGAACAAGTGCATCAACCATGCACCAAACCTGTAAAAATAACATGTCTCAAAAGCTTGTCCAAAAAACCAATCACAACAACCTGTCTCATCAATCTTATCAACCAAATCATATATAATCACCAATATCAATCACCAAGACAACTCTCAAATATGTGCATCAACCAAGCATAACACAACAACTAATATTCCTCACCAAGATCAATATGTGTTTCTAATAATACAAGTATGCTACATCATGCATAAACCATGTGTCAACAATACTACTAACAAGTGCCTCCAACCATGTACCAAGTATGTACCAATCATGTATCAACTACTCATCAATATGTACCAACATCATCAACTATACAACTCATGTATGTGCCAACTCATCGACTACTTGTCTCAACCATGTACCCGACATGTACCTCAACAAAATGCCCTCATAAATTTCATCATCAAAATATGATTTGTAACTCTGTAATAGACCTGGTGTATATGATCACATACCTCCAAACCTTCCTTAACTTTAACAACAAGAGACTAGCATTTTCATCAAACTTTTCTTTAGTCTTACATGACTAGTTTTGGATTAGTCAACAACCCTAACTTGAAATAATCATAACTATGTACCTGTAATGAATAAAGATCTGAAACTGATACAAAATGTTCTTCAGTGTGTTTTATGAAATTCCTCCGGGGGTCACTACTTGAAACCTCTCAGAGAAAGAGTTATATCAAAAATGGCATACCTTTCTGAATTTTGGCTTATTCTAAAGAGTGACCTTGTAGAGCATGCCCCACACATAATATTTATTGAATAGATATGAAAATATTACACAGCATACTACAGATTGTAATCCAACCAACACATTTGGTCTTACTGAATTTGGATATATTATGAATATATTATTATTTTTTTACCCAAAACACTTGTTTTAGACTAGTTTTAGGACTATCCTCAAACCCTATTTTCCACAGAGTGTAACTCCAAAAATACAACGACCCACAAGCTGAATTTTTTACCACATATACTTGGATATGTTTCCTCAATGACATAGCAATTTCATGGTTTGAATCATTCTAGAAAAAATGTTATTGCAAAAATGGTGATATGACCTGTAAATAACATATCTTAGAAAGCATCATCAAACTTTAACAACAAGAGACTAGCATTTTCATCAAACTTTTCTTTAGTCTCACATGACTAGTTTTGGATTAGTCAACAACCCTAACTTGAAATATTAATAACTATGTAACTGTAATGAATAAAGATCTAAAACTGATACACAATCTTCTTCTATGTGTTTTATGCAATTCCTCTAGGTGTCACTACTTGAAACCTCTCAGAAAATGAGTTATAGCAAAAATGGCATACCTTGCTGAATTCTGGCTTATTCTAGAGAGCGACCTTGTAGAGCGTGCCCTGCATGGAATAATTCTTGAATATATCTGAAAATGTTCCAAAACATACTAAAGACTGTACCCTAACCAACACATTTTTTCTTACTGAATTTGGATCTTTTATGAAGAAGTTGTGACGTTTTTCCCCGAAACACCTATTTTAGACTAGTTTCAGGACTAGCCTCAAACCCTATTTTCCACAGAGTGTAACGCCAAAAATACAAAAACCCACAAGTTGAATTTTTTACCACAGATACTTGGATATGTTTCCTCAATGGAATAGAAATTTTACGGTCTGAAGCATTCTATAAAAAACGTTATTGTTAAAATGGTGAGATGACTTGTAAATAACATACCTTAGAAAGAATCATCAAAATAATTTATCCTCCCTTGAATTCCATCGTTCTTTTCTTCACCTTCCTTCTGAAGTTCAGCTTAGATATCCTTTGGTTACCTCAAACACCTATATATATTCAATATTCTCAAG
>ML789419.1:836083-851005 GCA_009831015.1 Picea engelmannii
TAGTTGACATATGAGGGTCCTCCAACTTCATAAGGCCATAACTCTCAAACCGTGAGGAGTTATGTGGCGTTCCACATACCACCATAAATGGAATGACATGTACTATCCATATATAATATTATTAACTGAAAATATATCAAAACTCATACCATTATCCATCAAACAAACTTGGGTCCGTTACCCAAACCTGGGTTCTCCAACTTCTCATGGCCATAACTCTCTAACCGTGAGGAGTTATGTGATGTTCCACATACCACAAGAAATGAAATGACATGTATTATCCATCTAGAATATTCTTACCTTCAAATATATTAAAACACATACCATTATACATGAAACAACCTTGGGTCCATTACCCAAACCTTTTTTATACCAGAATTCGCTACCGGACTTTCTCCAAGGGTTGACATCAATATACAATATCACTCTCCAATGGTTGAAATCAATGACAACCAACAATCCATACCAAGTATCCATCAACCTAAGCCAATTGTATGACAATCTCCCCCTTTGGCATTGATGGAAACACTTAGTCATGATAACATTCATGTTTATACTCTTCATCAATGTTTCTATATCTCCCCCTTTGACATCAATGGAAAAGGGTATCTCCATTTGGGGCTACTCCCCCTGACTGAACTCTCCTTAGGGATTCTCCCCCTGTCTACGTGCCTTTGATTTTTCTTTGTGTTTATAAGCCTATGATTACTCTCTTTCCCTTCATATTAATAATATCTCCCCCTTTGACAAAGGGTATCACTTTGAAGTCATATCGATCATTCTCCCCTTGTGACAATCGCTCCCCTTGGAAACATGCCTCTATGCTCTCTCTCCAAGCATTTACCTCTGCATCTGATAAATCTCTCCCCCTTTGTCCTATTTATGGTGCTTCCTCGTGTACATCTAAGACATATAAGATAAGCATTCATTTTGGAGTAGAAATTACTTCTAGTCTTTGTTGAATATACTCAAGGGCTTCCCATGGAAGCGGTTTTGTAAAGATGTATGTCACTTGTTCTTTTGTTCCCAGATATTCAACTCTGATGTTCTTCTCTGCAACTTGTTCTCGTAGAAAGTGATACTTGATTGGAATGTGCTTTGTCTTGGAGTGCATCACCGGGGTTTTTGAGATACTGATGGCACTTGTATTATCACAATAGATTGGAATGGGCTCATCATACTCAACTTGTATATCTGTCAAAGATTGTTTCATCCATAGAACCTATGTACAACATGTTGATGCTGCAATATACTCTGCCTCGGATATAGATAAGGATATTGATGATTGTTTCTTTCTTAGCCAAGATACTAAACACTCACCCAAGTAGAACATTGCTCCACTAGTGCTTCATCGGTCATTAATGCAACCTCCCCAGTCTGCATCTATGTAGGAAATAAGTGATAGATCCTTTCCTTTTGGATACCATAATCCAAACTCTTTTGTTCCTTTGAGATATCTGAAAATCCTCTTCACTGCTAATACATGTGATTCCTTTGGTGTTGCATGAAATCGTGCCACCTATCCAACTTACTATATTACATCTAGTCTGGATGTTGTCACATATAGTAAGCTACCAATCATTGACCTGTATTGCCTTTGGTCTGTAGACTTTGAATCATAATATTTTCTCAACTTGCAACTAGTTTGCATAGGAGTGGTAATTGGTTTGCAATCTTCCATCCTAACCTCTTTAGCATTTCTCTGATATACTTAGTTTGAGAAATAAAAATTCCTTGGTTTCTTTGACATATATGAAGACCCAAAAAGAAGGATAGTCCTCCAAGTAATGAAATTTCAAATTCATTCTTCATATCCTTTGCAAATTTCTATCTTAACCTCTCATTAGTACTTCCAAAACAATATCATCAACATAAATTTCAATTAATAAAATATTACCTTGAGTTACCTTGATGTAGAGGTTGTTGTTTGTACTTCCTTTCCATAGTTCATAGGGATTTTTGTCATTGTTGTTTTTTAGCATTACTTTGTTTTGAATGTGAACTGATGTATGCATTGCATGTGTCCAAAGAATATCTGTCAATTTGGAATCCATTAGCATTTTTTGAGCCATTTCCTATGTAATTATCATCCTTTATGATAATGTTCCTTTGTCTCTAAACCACTCTCTGAACCAATCTATGAATCCATTATCTCGTCCACTATCATATATCTGTCCAAACCTGCTAAGTGTTCTTACGAATCCATCTCTATCCATACTGTCCAAGACTCTACTTGCGCAATTGTCCATAATGATGACCCATTTATCACTATACTATCATGAAGTCTTGATTAATTTATCAAACTTTACTTCTTCTAACTGATTTCTTTGAATCTGTCTTCTCAAACTCTGCAAGTTGCTCGAAGGATGGTTCTTTGGTCTGTCACAACTATCGCATAGAATCCCCCTGTCTAATATTCATATTACTTGGGAGTATCTAAGACGGATGGCTTAGAACAATTCCTACTCTGATGTGTATTCATCATCATCTTCATTGGTAGATTCATTATCTCTCTGAGATCTGAATTCTTTCTTTTTGTTTGTGGATTCATATTTCAGTACAATGCCTGAAAGTAAAATCTCTTGAACTTGTTCCTTATTTACATGTCCTTCATTTCTTTCGGTTATTTTCCAAACCTTTATGTATCTAACATCTTTCCTTTTCTCTGTAGAATTTTCTTCATCTCATTTTATTTCCAATCTTGCGATCTCTGGTACATCGTCTTTGTTCACCTGTTCTTCCTATTTTCTTATCCATACTTTCTTATATCTGATATCAATATTCTCTTTCATGGAAGTATCGATCATGCTTCTACAATCACTAGCTATGTGTCCATAGTTATGACATTTGTAACACTCAATGTTATGTGTGACCACATAGGCACTTCTTGCTTGAACATTTCTTTTATAATCCCTGCAATCTGCAACCTTATGTCCAAAGTTAGTACAATAAAAACAATTACCATAAAATAAATTTGCATACTTGGGAGTGAATGATCTTCTTTGTGGCATAGTCCTTCTGAATTTTTTCCTTGACTAATCATGATCATGATTGAAGATTCTTTTTGGCTTGAACATGGATGGTCTTATTGAAAATGTATCTTCAATAGTTTTCTTAGATTCTAGTTGACCATGATTCCTTCCTTTGAGTACTTCTGCATAACTCTTTCTATTTTCTTCATTCTTTTTTTCTAGCAACCTAGAATGCTTCTCTTCATTCTCTATAACCGATGTGGATGTTTTCGTCTCTTCAACGTTCTTGTTTACCTTGACAATTTTACTTCTCAATGTGACAACTTCTTCTTCAAGTTTCTCAACCTCTTCTTCTTTCTTCATTATCTGAGACTTCATGACTTCTTCTGTTCTTTTCGCTTCTTGAAGATGAATTTTTAATGTGATTATTTCTTCTTCAAGTCCTTTCTCTTCTTGACCAAACTCTACCTCAAGTTGGTTTAGATCGTTAGTTATTTCCTTAAGATGATCTGTCAATATGTTCTCTCTCATTTATGCTTCTTCCTTATGTGCTACTATGTTGGTTTCCAAACACTACTTTTGATATTCAATATTTTATTTGATCTTTCTGGCTTCTTCTAGCTGATTTCTTAAGTTCTCGATGACCTGTTGGGCTTCTTAAAAAATGTGAACACTTTCCTTTTGTTTCATCAATTCTTTCTTGAGTGAATTGTTTTCTTCTCTTAGTTCATCTAAAGCACTAATTAATTCTTCTTCATAATTGYCTTCCTTTTCAATTAGTTTTTTTGTCTCATTTCCTTCATGGAATTATATTTCAAGATGTCCACATTTTTCACAATTAAAACAAACAACATACCTCTGGTGATTATGTACTCTTCATCTTCTGAATCTGCTTGACATGGTGAACATAATTCTTCTTGATTTGTATCTTCATCTTCTTTGACATTTTCTGAATCTGTGATGGGTGAAGAATATATGTCATGTAACTTATCCCAAAGTTCTTTTGTTGATGAACATTCACCAACCTTTTCTCTTACCAGATTAGGTAATCCTTCCCAGATGAAATCCATTTCTATTTTGTTATTCTTCCTTATTTCCTTCTTGGTTGCAGTCTTTGCCTTTTTGAACTATCATATCCTATAACAACTGATAGCCAAATATAATGTCCCTGTTCCAGTAAAAATACTTCCATCCTTATGCTCCACATCTCATAATTAAAACCATTATGACCATTAAACATTGGTACTCCATTCTCAGAATAATCCATGAAGGAACCAGACTTGAAACCAATTGTTGGATTACTGAGAGGGGGGGTGAATAAGTAATACATAAATTTAATCCTTTTTAACCATATAATCCAAGTGTTATATCAATGTATCATTATCATCCAATAACTGCCGAGTAAATAAGCAATGAACAAATGAAAAATCATACACATACACAGTACACCAGTGTTTTACGTGGAAACCCAAAGCAGGAGAAAACCACAGAATGTTTTTTCTTATATGTTAGCACTCTGTAAATTTTGTTTGGCTGAATAGACAAACGATAGAGGTAATTGTTTCAACCTACTTTAGAGCTGGGCACTAGCCTTCTCAACTCAGAGAGGGGTCTCTCTTGTCACATGATGTTCTTTTGATAATCAGTGGCTAGATTTAGTTTGTTTAGGGGTTTTATACAATTTCTGGCGAAGGAAAGGGGGTGACATTTGGGGTTATGGAGTCGAAAATGAATAAAGAAGTGGAAGGACATTAAAACTATATAGAGGAGAAAGGATAAATGAGGCAATGAGTCTAAGTTTTTAAAACTGAAATATGCATGGTGAAAGATGAAAAAGGAAACAAAAACTGCATCAGAGCATATCAAAATGAATTCAGAATTAGTTAAGAAGAAGATTACATCATTTAAATTTCTAAGTCGAGAGCGTCATAAGACGGATTTTGGATTATTAACTCTCCAATTTAAAAAGAGGAAAATGTAAATGGGATTTCAAAGACACAAGAAATACACACTATGAGAGAAAACATAACTCATATCACAGCCATTAGAATATTTTCATAAATAGTTCAAAATGCTTCTGCATTGTATATTCACTTTAGCTCCATGGATTTACAAAGTCTTCCTGCTATGAGGGTAGGCCCCTCTTTAGTCCATTCCACCTTTATTTATCTTTGTAATAGTATATATATGTAGATTACATCCGGGATTCAAACCAAATCATCTTCCCCAAAGTTTTAAAAATAGTTGTCGGTTACTAAAGAGTAACGTACAACCACCGAACTCCTATTTTCTAGGGGAAGTTATAAACAAAATTGACATATTTGAGGTTTTTGTTTTGAAAGCTATTTGTCAATATTATTACAAAATTCTCTGACACATACTAAATTTAGCCTGCAATCTATTTCATCTTGGCAATTTCTTCTTTTAACGTATCAGGCCATGCGGGTTGGTTTTCCCCAACGCTTTCAACCACCTCAGTTTTTACCTCTGTCTTATGACGCTTGCTCCATTTACTCTTGACAACTCGTGTATGGTGTTCCCCTGTGTTTCTGCTGATGATTAAATACTTCATGATAGGATTTAATATGACCTCTTCCTTCTCTCTAGACTCTCCCGAAGGCTTTGTATAAAATTTTGTTGCTAAGATTCAAGCAACCAATTTCTCTCTCTTCTTCAATGATGAATTTGTCATATTAGTTAAAAACCATGGTTCACTAGAGGCCACTTGGTCTGTCATATCCATTTTCCCTCTTTTCACAAAAAGAATGAACGCATATTCCTTAGCTGAATGATTCAACCTGTGATAACACCATTCTAAAATAGAACGTTAATTGCCCAAAACAGAGTAATGTAACCCATGTTTTGAATGATAATCGTCATTGAGTGCCAATCATGAACTACTTACAAGAGTAATTGTAGAGTGCCAATCATGAACTATTGACAAGAGTAATTGTAGGTACATGGGTTTATCACATTTGGCCAATCTATTTTGAATGATGATCCTTCGAGTTTGTTATATGGAGGCACTAACCTAGCATTTCACGGACGAGAAGTACTCGAACAAGTGTTGTGATATGATTTGACCGGCCGTCACTTTCCTCACTCCACATGTGACCTTTAGATTTGACATATTTAATGATATTAGAACACGTTAAATCGGGGTGTGGTTGATCAGTTTCACGCTCACCCTCTTTTCTCCCCGATATGCTTCTGAAGGTGCCATGTGTCTATGGGTTGAAACCGTGGTATTTTCCCTAGCCCACTCTCTAACTCTTAACCTCTGCATTGTTTCTTTGCCCGATATGTCTCCTGACCATCGATCTGGGCTACTCAAGATCTATGGCCCTCTGGGTCCCATCACTCCTACGTCTCCATCGATTTTAACCCTGTCCATCAAATATGACCCCACCCACTAATTCAACACTCCTCTATACTAATTTAGCATTCTGCCAAATCTCAAGATTTGGGTTCCAAGAAATTATTATAGTGATAACATAGGCTCCAACTAGGGATGTT
The DNA here is from genome assembly GCA_009831015.1 of Picea engelmannii. Taxonomy (NCBI): domain Eukaryota; kingdom Viridiplantae; phylum Streptophyta; class Pinopsida; order Pinales; family Pinaceae; genus Picea; species Picea engelmannii. Next base: position 842,572 of record ML789419.1, read on the forward strand.
ACCCTCCCTGGGAGGTAGCAAAGAAATTGTAGACTAGGTGTCAAATCCATTTGGCGGCTCCCAAAACACGTGTATGTCCCGTGTTCCAACCTGTCACCAGTGTCCGTTGAAGACCAAACTCTACACACTACTATCCATTGGCTATTGAATATATCGCTAGATATATGACTGTATACACTACTCGAAATCCAAAAAATTCTTGACCAACAATCTTATTTGCACTTACCTACCCTAAAACTTTTGAAATGAATACTCAATCAAGTGATGCTAAAGTGTCAATACAGCCAATCAAGCAACTGGCTTCCTAATTTTTCTTCATCACATATTTCTTAAGTAGGCAGACAAATGTAAAAGATGGCAGATGAAAGAAAAAGTTGAATCCAAAACCTAAGCTTATGAATTAAACAAACTCCTCCTTCACTGGAGACTGTAATAAGATGGCCACATGATCTTTAAAATCATGGAAAATCATTTCTTCTTGATGAGCAAAAACAGAAAGATAAGCCTCTTTCATAAGTGTTTGTTGTTCTTTCTCTATTTCTTCATCTATGGGAACACATTCAAATGAAATGTCAACAATAGGTTTGTCTAATATTTCGTGCATATAAAAAAAAACATTCATACTTCCTTGAACATCTTTAAATATGGCATCCATACTATGTTCATCAAGGTTATCTTCTTGTTCATCAAATGGTTCTGATTAGGTTTTATTAATCTTCTAGAAATTTGCTTCAGTATTGTCATTTTGGCTCTCAAACGAATGAATGGAAATGAGTTTCTATTCATAACCTTCTTGCAAATGTGAAAAGAGAAAATCGTGTACTATTTCACAGTCCAAAGTTCCCATGGATGTATTTTCAAAACCATGTTTTTTAAATGAATCAAACCAAACCACCACCTCTTCATTATCTTTCTATATTTATGATTGAGAAATGGCATATGTTTTTTTGTTGCTTTCTTGAAACTCTATGTAATTTGTTTGTTTGTTGCTTGAAGTTTCCATAGATGTAGTTTCAGAATCCTCATCGATATCTAGGCCATTTAGAAATTGGACCACCACATCATTTTGAGGGGAAGAAAGGCAACTTTGAAACACTTTGCCTTGCTGGAAATCTTGTTGCACACTTATATTAGTTTCAGAGCGAAGAAAATAACCTTTAACAACAATTTATTGATCAACTTCATCTTCTTTTTCAAGCTGATAGCTGAGCACATGCTGCAAATCTGAACTGAAGTAACCTTCCATGTAATCAACCGCATGATCATTAAACGTATGAGAAGGTTGTTGGTCTTCTTCACAGATAACAATTTGCTCACGTAAAACAGTGCCATTGTGAATACAATCGAAATTTCTTTGTTCCTTTGTTATCTCATGATTTGCTTTCAACAATTCAGAAGAAGAACAACATAGAGGAAGATAGTTTTCATTTTCAAGTCCATTGCTTTCTGAATATTCCACATCATGTATGGAGGATTTCTGATTTGAAACATTATAAACATTTTGTTTCAGCAATTTGAAAGAAGAAAAAAATAATGGCAAGGTTCTTTCACCTGATTCAAAACCTTCTTCATTTTCTTCACTATTGTCATATGCACAATTTTCAATTTCTTTGGGTGGTTGAGCACGCTCATTTTCAGATTCATCTTCGACTAATGGCTGCAATTTTGAACTGACAAGACCTTCTACATAACAAGTAATAGGGTCATCAACCATATGAGAAGATTTTTGCAATATCTTGTCAATTTGTTCTGGTGAATCAGTGAGATTTGGCCTCAACACACATTCATCTTCTTTAATGATAATCTTAGAATTTTCTTTCAATAATTTAAATGAAGAAAATCACAAAGGTAAAGAATTCCCTTCAACTGATTTAGTACTTTCTTCTTTGTAAATGTGATATGTAGGCTGACTGCTCTCATGGCACTATTGAAAAGGGACATTTTATGATAGAGAACATACAGATAGTTGTTCTAGGAAGTCAACATCACAATAATCATCATATTCATCATATATATGAAAATCAACAACATCTGCAATGTTATCTAACAAGAAAAAACTTGGAGCATCGACCTTCTCTTCAACAAACTGATTTGCAAACTCATTTTTTCGACCATCTACAAATGAATACATAAAACAATCAAACCTTTGTTTATCATGGAATGGATCATCACCTCCTCATTCAACAAGTGGAATATGAATTTCTTCAAAATCATTGGCATTAAAAAATTCGGGAGGGCATATGATATTACCAACTCTATGCTCAAGATTCCAATCAATTGTTTCATGTTCATATTCAATTTCATGTTCTTAAGCATCCGACCCCTCATTTTGAATCTGTTCACATGCTTGGATATTGTATTGAATCTCCTGAGAATCATTAAACATTTGTTGTAAGGACTTACATCTTCTTTCCATCAGAAGGAAAGACAAATCTGGATGAAGGGTTGTTGTATAATGGAGCATGGCAGCAGCTTCAGTGGGTTTAATTTATTTGGGAAAATTGTAATAGATGATGGAAAACCTTCTGCTGAATATAGAAATAACTTTATCGCTCTACCTTTTTAAGGCATGGAACTCTGTAAGTTGTAGATCCAAATATTTATTCCTTCCCCCAAAATTAAAAAAAACATTCTTCAATTCCTCCCATGAGCTAATTGTCTATGTCTGTGAATGTTTAAAGCAGTATTTGGTGCCCCCTTTCAAGGATTGAGGGAAGGCCCTCATACAAATATCCTCATGGTCAATCTCAAACAAATCTATAAAATGTGCAAACCCTTGGATGTGTTTTTCAGCTGATATGGCATCAAGTTCCCTGTCAAACATAGGTAGGTACTCATAGTACTTTGGAGGAAAATCATGTAGGGTGTGAGGTAACTTTAAGGGTTTGTATCTATGCTGAGTTTTGGAGGGTGTTGGATCAAGTACAGGAGGTGAAATATCATCCTTTATTTTATGATTATCATATGGTTCAGGTGGTAGATTTTGATTGAATTCAGTAATAAACTGAGGAGATATTTGTATTATCTCAAGAGGAGGATATGAAATTTTAGTATAATCATGATCATTATTTGCATGTAATAGGTGAAGGAAAATTTCTCTAGCTTGTTCAGGAAAGGACTAGAGGCAACTTACAAATAAAAATAAAATGCTTTGGAAAAACTCCAATTTTAAGTACTTGTTTTCTTTCATAATTCCTTTTCATACCTTTGTCAAGGGATCTCATGTTCCAGTGGAGTCTCTGCATTACAGTTTAAGCTTGAGTGGATTTGCCAATAATTTTTTGGAAGCTGTATTCTTCATTGAGAGTGGAGTTGCCAGTGAAAATTTAAATTTCTAGATTCTTCTACCAGTGGAATCATCTTCAAATTGATTTTTGATGTGCGGAGTCACTAGAGCAGGAATACATCCAACATGTGCCTAAGTGTCTGCTACTCTTAGACCTTAGAACTCAACCATGTCGTTCTTTCCCAGGAAAAATTTTCCAATTTCATCCCCAGCAACGGCGCCAGAATGTTAGCACTCTGTAAAAATTTTCCAGTTGAATAGACAAATGACAGAGGTGACTGTTTCAACCTACTTTAGAGCTGGGCACTAGACTTCTCAACTCAGAGAGGGATCTCTCTTGTCACTTGATGTTATTTTGATAATCGATGGCTATATTTAGTTTGTTTGGGGGTTTTATACAGTTGTTGGTGAAGGAAAGGGGGTGACATTTGGGGCTATGGAGTCGAAAATGAATAAAGCAGTGGTAGACCATTAGAACTATATAGAGGAGAAAGGCTAAATGAGGCAATGAGTCTGAGTTTTTAAAATTGAAATTTTCATGGTGAAAGAGGGAAAAGGAAACAAAAACTCCATCAGAGCATATCGAAATGAATTCCAAATTAGTTAAGAAGAAGATTACATCATTTAAATTGATAAGTCGAGAGCATCATAAGACAAATTCTGGACTCTTAACTCTCCAATTTAAAAAGAGAAAAATGTAAATGGGATTTCAAAGACAGAAGAAATACACACTATGAGAGAAAACATAACTCATATCACAACCATTAGAATCTTTTCATAAACAATTCAAAATGCTTCTACATTGTATATTCACTTTAGCTCCATGGATTTACAAAGTCTTCCTTCTACGAGGGCAGGCCCCTCTTCAGTCCGTTCCACCTTTATTTATCTTTGTAATAGTATATATAGGTATATTACATCCAGGATTCAAAACGAATCATCTTCCCCAAAGTTCTAAAAATAGTTGTCGGTTACAAAAGAGTAACGTAAAACCACTGAAGTCCTATTTTCTAGGGGACGTTATAAACAAAATTGACATATTTGAGGTTTTTGATTTGAAATCCATTTTCCAATATTATTACAAAATTCTCTGACACATATTAAATTTAGACTGCAATCTATTTCTTCTTTTAACGTATCAAGCCATGTAGGTTGGTTTTCCCCAACGCTTTCGACCACCTCAGTTTTTACCTTTGTCTTCTGACGCTTGCTCCATTTCCTCTTGACAACTCGTGTATGGTGTTTTCTTGTGTGTCCACTGATGATTAAATCCTTCATGATGGGATTTAATCTGACCTCTTCCTCTACTCCAATCTCTCTCGAAGGCTTTGTATAAAATTTCGTTGCTAAGATTCGAGCAACCAATTCCTCTCTCTTCTTCAATGATGAGTTTGTCATATTAGTTGAAAACCCTGTTTCACTGGAGGCCACTTGGTCTGTCGTATCCATTTTGCCTGGTTTCGCAGGAAGCACAAATGTATCTTCCTTAGCTGAATGAATAGACCCGTGATAACACCATTCTGAAATAGAATGTCAATTGCCCAAAATAGAGTAATGTAACCCATGTTTTGAATGATAATCGCCATTGAGTGCCAATCATGAACTACTGACAAGAGTACTTATAGGTACATGGGTTTATCACGTTTTTCCAATCTATTTTGAATGATGAGCCTTCGAGTTGGTTATCTAGTGGCGATCACCTAGCGTTGCACAAATGAGAAGTACTCAAACAAGTGGCATGAGATGATTTGACCGGACGTCACTTTCCTCTCTCCACATGTGACCTTTAGATTTGACATATTTAATGATATTAGAAAATGTGACATCAGGGCATGGTTGAGTGGTTTTGCGCTCACCCACTTTTCTCCCTGATATGCTTATGTAGGTGGCATGTGTCTATGGGTTGAAACCACGGTATTTTCCCCGACCCTCTCTCTAGCGGTTAACCTCCGCGTTGTTTCTTCACCCGATATGTCTCATGACCGTTGATATGGGATGCTCAATATCTATGGCCCATCAGGTCCCATCACTCCTATATCTCCACCAAATTTAACCCTATCGATCAAATATGACCCCACCCGCTAATTTAACACTCCTCTATACTAATTTAACGTTTCGCCAAATCTCAAGATTTGGGTTCCAAGAAATTATTATAGTGATAACATTATATGTATTGAATAATTACATTCATTGGAAGAACCAACTTCCTTTGTTTCCCAACTTCAACTTGAAGGAGGCTCCAACCCCCTAGTTTCTCAAGCTACAACTTGAGGGAAGCTTCAACTCCCCAATTCTCTGGCTACAACTAGAAGGAGGCTACAACCCACTATGTTCTCCAACTACAATCGGAAGGTGGCTACAACCACCTGTCCTTGCCCCGTCCAACTGCCCTGAAGTATAAGTAGAATAATGGAACCACTGTCACACTATCACTGTGAAATATACCGTTGTAAACCTGTACCAATCAACCTACACCAACTAACCTGAACCATGCATCAAACATGCATCAACCTGTACCATAAACAAGTGCATCAACCATGCCCCAACCTGTACCAAACAACCTAGAATCAACCTGTACCAAACAACCTAGAATCAACCTGTACCATAAACAAGTGCATCAACCATGCACCAACCTATACGTACCATGAAAAAGTGCATCAACCATGCACCAAACCTGTACAAATAACCTGTCACAACAACTTGTCCAAAAAACCTATCACAACAACATGTCTCATCAATATTATCAACCAAATCAGATCTACTAACCAATATCAATCACCAATACAACTCTCAAATATGTGCATCAACCAAGCATAACACAACTCTTAACCATCACCAAGATCAATATGTGCTTCTAATAATACAAGTATTCTACATCATCCATAAACCATGTGTCAACAATAATACTAACAAGTGCCTCCAACCATGTACCAAGTATGTACCAATCATGTATCAACTACAAATCAAATATGACTCATCAATATGTACCAACTATTGGCATGTTTTACAGACAATGTATGCTTGTCATTGATGGCAAATATAGCACCGATGATGACTTGAGTACAGGAAGGATGTGCCAGGCGGGCACCAGAAGTCTTTTGGGAAGACGATACAGAGCTAGCTTGACAAAGATCAAAGTATGCAGTGATGGATCTCATTGAGATTTCCCAATGAACGTCAGATCTGAAAAACTCGAAACAGGCGCATCACTCGAAGTAATGGATACCGGGATTTCGGATACCGAGAGATAGAGATGTCACGAACTCTCGTCATCAGGAGTCCCGAAAACGCGAAATGCGAAATGGAAAAATGATCTAAGTCATTGGATTAGGGTGTGATCCGGGTCGTCAGATCCAGGAGGTGAATGTGACAAACCACGTCAACTAAGGACATGTGGCACAATCAGGCAATGACAAATGTCAAGTTGATTCAACATTTCAGGCACATGAAAATCACGAATCAGAGTGCCACATGGAAACTATTTGACACGTGTCAATCCACATGTGATGTCAGCAGGTTTACATCACACTGGGATTTCAGTTACCGGGAGTTGGAAGAATCAAGAGTGAAGACTCTTCATCTTAGGAATCCCGAAATCGCAAAACCTAAAGTCGCGAAATGTCGATTCGTCGAAAAGTAAAACACCAAAATCCCGTCAACTGTCCATCTCAGTGGGTTATGTGAATCATCCGATCACCAAGGGTTGTGGACTGTTGACTGGCATAAAGAATGCATGTGAAGTGTCGAAATCATGACAAAATCGGGACCGTTGGGTCCAAAGGACACATGGCGAAAGATCATCATTTCGCTAACTGGAGAGTCAAAGGAACGGGGTTCCCTAACCTCTCGAATTCACGATATGCGAAATCGCGAAACATTCTCAGGCATCAATTCAAGGTTTGATCTGGACTGTTGATCCGATTCTTTTGGAGTATCGGATACCGGGAAATGGATGGGTCAAGGCTCGAGACTTTTTCATCATAAGAATGCTAAAATCGCAAAGAGATCTGGATCGTTGAATCGTCAGGAGTGTGAACCATTGATCCGACTCCATTTCGGAGTTTTGGATACCGAAACTTGGAGGTGTCAAGAACATTTCACCACAGGAACGCCGAAGTCCCGAAATGCGAAATTGCGATATGCAGTTTTGAACTAGCCGTTGCTCACCGCTTTTGGTCACGTGGGGGAAGGAACTAGTACAAACAAACTCCTTTTCAGATTTTCAGGGATTAGGACATGGAGTGTAACAAATATATACCACGGGGATCCCGAAATACTGAAATGAGAAATGCCGAAATGAACGCAAGATTTAGAGAAGTTAGTCCAACGGTGCAGATGAAATTGAAGAAGATCGGAGGGATATTGTTTCACTTCTCAGAGTAACCGCTAGAAACCACTGATGGTTTCTGCTAGAGGACTCGAAGACACTTCGGGGTGATTGAAAGAGAAGGTGAAGAGTCTCAAGGGATCGACCAGTAGAACAAATATTGTTCGTGGAGGCAATTGACAGCTGGATGAGTGTTGGAGCATGTAATTGTAACAGAATAGTTGAGCTCAACGGTAACAGAAGATGAAGAAATCTCAACTGATGGTGAGGTGAAGGAATTTGATTATGACACCCAGTGATGATGGACAGATGGCATGAAAAAACAGAGAAGCTAAAGAGTTTCCATGATGAGCAGGTAGAGCACTCGACAAGCAGAGAATGGAGAACGATGAGAAAGAGAACATGCACAAGATGCATAGGTAGTATAAGAATGTGCAACAAAGAAAATATTTATGGTTGTTGTTGTTGAGAGTGATGCATGTTTGAAGAAGGAGGTGGAGTGCAAAAGTTGAAATGGATAGAAGTAAAAAGGTGCATTGAAATGGGAATGGTGTAGAAAGCACAAGAGGCAGAAGAATAGAAAAGGGTAATGGATGTGTGCAGGAAGATAGTGAGGAAGACTGAGCAGCGAAATCTTGCAGAACAGTGATGAGACTGGTAAGCTATCATTGAACACTATATCACTGTAATAAGTTCTAGTAATTCATATTCATAATCCAGGGTGGAAGGGAGGTGCTAGGGAGGACTGGTGTCCTCAGAGGTTCAAGTGGGTGCTTGAACACAGGGAGTTGTAGCTTCCTTCTAGTTAGTGCTAGAGAAAA
>ML789419.1:851219-878308 GCA_009831015.1 Picea engelmannii
ACATACCTGCAAACCTTCCTTAACTTTAACAACAAGAGACTAGCATTTTCATCAAAATTTTCTTTAGTCTCACATGACTAGTTTTGGATTAGTCAACAACCCTAACTTGAAATAATAATAACTATGTACCTATAATGAATAAAGATTTGAACCTGATACACAATTTTATTCAGTGTGTTTTATGCAATTCCTCCAGGTTTCACTACTTGAAACTCTCAGAAAAGGATTTATAGCAAAAATGGCATACCTTGTTGAATTCTGGCTTATTCTAGAGAGTAACCTTGTAGAGCGTTCCCTGCATGGAGTATTTGTTGAATAGATATGAAAATGTTGCAAAGAATTCTACAGACGGTACTCTAACCAACACTTTTTTTCTTATTGAATTTGGATCTTTTATGAATAAGTTATGATGTTTTTACCCGAAACACCCGTTTTAGACTAGTTTCAAGACTAGCCTCAAACCCTATTTTCCACGAAGTGTAACTCCAAAAATACAACGACCCACAAGCTGAATTTTTTACCACAGATACTTGGATATGTTTCCTCAATGGAATAGAAACATCACGGTCAGAATCATTCTAGAAAATGATTTATTGTGAAAATGGTGAGATGACCTGTAAATAACATACCTTAGAAAGCATCATCAAAAGAATTTATCCTCCCTTGAATTTCGGCCTTCTTTTCTTCACCTTCCTTATGAAATTCGGCTTAGATATCCTTTGGTTACCCCAGACACCTATAGATATTCAATATGCTCAAGTGTGATATAAAATTAGAGAGCCTTGCTTCTTATTTATACTCTCCAAGTAGCTTCCTTAAAAACATCTTCTAGGTCACTTTGCCCACTTTCCTTATTTTAGGGTTAACCCACTTCTAATTTATCCATTAAATTTATTATTAAAATAATTTATTTTGTATTCACTTTGAATTATATTACATTTATCACTTCACTTTATTATTTACCTTCTAAAATCTCTTAAACCACTTTGACTACTTTGACCTTTTGGGGCTTCTAGATGACATATGAGGGTCCTCCAACTTCGTAAGGCCATAAATCTCAAATCGTGAGGAGTTATGTGACGTTCCACATACCTCTGTAAATGGAATGAAATGCAATATCCATATAGAATAGTATTACCTACAAATATATCAAAACGCATACCATTATCCATCAAACAAACTTGGGTCCATTACCCAAACCTGGGTTCTCCAACTTCTCATGGCCATAACTCTCTAACTATGAGGAGTTATGTGACGTTCCACATACCACCGGAAATGGAATGACATGTACTATCCATATAGAATAGTCTTACCTTAAAATATATTAAAACTCATGCGATTATACATGAAACAACCTTGGGTCCATTACCCATACCTTTGTGCTACCAGAATTCACTACCGGACTTTCTCCAAGGGTTGAAATCAATCACTAAGGGTTGACATCAATCTACAATATCACTCTCCAATGGTTGACATCAATGAAAACCAACAATCCATACCAACTATCCATCAACCTAAGCCAACTGTCTGACAATCAATTCATCATATGAAAACTTATTGAATATCCCCAAAATGAAATTGATAGCCAAAGAAAGGAAAATCTCTAAATGATGAGGGATATAAGAAGTGGGCAAATGAGGAGAAAAATGTTGGGTCAAACACAATGGAACTGGTCATTGGAATAAAATGAAAATGCCTTGGAATGAGAGAATTTAAAAAGTATACAAATGAAGTTAAGGACAAGAAACATTTAATCCAAGCTTACCTTACCCTTAATAGTAGGAGATGTAACTTTATCCAGGTTCATAACTCTATTATTCTCTAAGGCCTCCTCACTTACGAAAATTGAAAAAACCTTGGTACTTTGGTTTTCATTATGTTCAAATATATAAATTATAATTTCAAGTATATTTATTTTAATTCCATTTATTTGTTTGATAGGTCTCAATGGTCTTAGGGGGTGGGAATCATCATCATCAATAATTTGCATTGGTGCTTTGAAAATTCTAAGTTGCATTAGTGCTTTGATTATATTGAGGTTTATTAAGGTTTATTATTGATAAAAACAGGTTTTCCAATGGAAATAGCATGCATTAAGTTAGGCACACAATTCATCATGTGTATGTTGACACACCAATTATATATGTTTATGTTGAAGTATTGATTTCCCTCGTATTATCAAGAGTGTTGTATATTCCTAGCTAAGGGTGAAGCATTAGGATGTTGTGATTCAATGTTTTATGTGAAGTTTGAAGCATTAAATCCTCATTCATATAATTGGCACATCATTATGAAGTGTTCAAGTTGCACCACTTTTTATTAAAGCACACCATTAGTCAAATCTCAAAAAAACATCCTCCTATCCTTAGATAAATGCCTTCATAAAAACCTCTATAACCATTTGTCGAGGTTTTTGCAAAATTGTTTTTTTAACATTTTTCTAAATAAAATGTTCCTTATTATGTTAATATACAAAAATGTTGCATGCATTTTATGCAATAAAAGGGTTAGAAGGACAACTACCAAAAAGTTCATAATGTCAATATCTAATACTCTTATTATTAAATAAAAAATGAAAAACATGTAGAGCCGAAAATAAATCTACCATAAAGAAAACACAATTAAACCACCTCCATAGAATTAAAAGTCAAAACAGTAGGCCACCTAGTCGAATAAGAGTGTTAAATCAATCAATTATCAATATAGAATCTAAAATGAAAAGATAGACTTTATCCTTGGGGTTAAACCCATCTATTTACTCTAGAAACAATATTGACTATAATTGGTCCCCATGTCATTAACATGCTTGGGCTTTGTAGGTTGCTCTAATTTAGAGTTTCCCAATGGAATGGTAGGGAACTTATGAAACTCAAACACCTTAAAGACTCAAGTTAAAATCCACCATATGCAATGTTCTTAGATGTCACAAACAACACATCTAGTTCTATGTCAAGAGTGACCACGAATAAATTGTCATGAATGAGTTGAATACAACCACAATTAATTAAGGGGGACCTTAGTCATGGTGCATTTTGCATTTCCCAAAACTCTAACAATTGGTATAGATGCACCACTTCCATCTCCACTTTCTTTATTTACATTTAAATATAAAATTATAAATAGGTACACTAAAGAACTATAATTCTAGGTAGGTAAAATATATTCGTGTTGTATATATTTTTTTATCTTATCCAAATAGAATAGAAAATATCAATTACAGTTATCTTCCATGTTATGAAATTCTTTTTAATTTTGGTATCTTAAAAATACTTTTAAAAAAACTCTACTAAATAGTATTTTCTTTGTACTACAACAAAAAAATATTAATACATTAAACCTTACTTCTATAAGGTAGGGTAATAATGACGAAGATAAATGTTTGCCACATAGAACGGTAGCACTATAAATCTCAAAGTTCTATGAAAATCATATTCTAGTGCACTTAATCGTGCCAAAGGTATCGTGTGGATCATAAGCATGTGTATGCATAAATCACCTCCCAACCTCTTGAAATGACAAAAGAAATTTAATATAGTCTTTTATTTTCAAAATTGAAAAGTTAAATGAGCAAAGGTAATTATGTTGTTTTAAATTTTCCAGGGGTGATATAGTGTTTTTAGTTTTAGTTTTAAGATGTCAATTTTAAATTTTAAAATAGTTTTTCAAAAAATTAAATTATTAATTGGGTATATGTAATAGTTTTATGTAGAGAGACTTTTTATCTTCATGTTATTTACATTTAATAGCTTTAAGAGATCATTTATTCGAGTTATTATTAGTCTTTGCCGAAGGTGTAGAGGGACTATAGCAATCGATAATTCGTTGACTTATTATTAATATGTCTTTTGACTATAAATTTTCCAATCAACTTTATTGTTCGACCTACAGAACCAAAAATATTATTTTTATATAATAAAAAGAAACTTATATGTCATCATCTCATTGGAGAATAGATTCGAAGTCTTATGTATAGCTTCGCTATTCCCAATGTTTTAAATGTTTAGATATCCAAAGTTTTGAGCATCGACGCTCTTTTTTAATTTTTTTTATTTCTATTGAAATGTTTACATACCGAAAGTTTTGAGCATCGACACTCTTTTTTAATGTTTTTATTATTTCTATTTTTATTGAAATGTTTACATACCAAAAGTTTTGAGCATTGACACTCTTTTTGAGGTACTTGAGTAGGCCTAACAACTTAAATGTTTACATAGCGTGAGGCCCTTAAACAGGTCTGGCAACTTAAATGTTTACATAGCGTGAGGGCCTTAAACATGTCTGACAACTTAAATGTTTACATAGTGCAAGGCCTTTAAAAAGGCCTGAAAGCCTCAAATGTTTACTTAAATAGGCATGTCACAGTATATTTTTCCTCGAATTTTTCCATGCAATGTTGCAGTGAATTTGGACAATGTTGTTTTCCACCGCCACTCGTATGGCCATCATATGTTTCATACTTTTTCTATGTTTGGAATGCAATTTAGTCATCATTGAAGATACATATATTGTTTATTGGTTCACTGTTTGTTGTTTGTTCGTTGGTTCATTGTTTGTTTCTTTTTGTTGTTTGGTTAAACTTTGCAAGGTTTAGCTCTTGCACCTGCAATTGGACCTATTGGTGCTTGTTGCCTGCTTTTTTTTGCTTCAACTTTGCAAGGTTGGAGTCCTGCACCTGCAGTTGGAGCTGTTTTTTCACTTTCCAGGGTTCAAGTCCTGCACCCACAATTGGACCTATGATTATGTCATTCATTGTTGACGATTAAGTTTCGATACCATAGTTTCATTTATATTCATTCTTTGTTGTTTACTGTTTACAGTTTGCAAGTAAGAATGTTTAAGTATTTCCACTCGCATGGTCATGATATGTTTCATATTTCTTCTATGCTTGGAATGAAATTTAGTCATCATTGAATATACATATATTCTTTATTGGTTCATTGGTTGTTGCTTGTTCAATGGTTCATTGGTTGTTGCTTCTTGTTCTTTGGTTCAATTTTGCAGGGTTGAGGTCATGCACCTGCAGTTGGACCTGTTCATGCTTTCTCACTAGTTTGTTTCATGCTTCTTGCTTTTGTTTGCTTCGACCTTGCAAGGTTGGGGTCCTGCACCGACAGTTGGAGCTATTTTTTACACTTTGCAGGGTTCAAGTACTGCACCTGCAATTGGGCCTGCGGTTCTGTCGTTCATCATTGATGAGTAAGTTTCAGTACCATACTTTCATTCATATTCATTGTTTACTATTCATTGTTTCCATTTTGCAAGTAAGAATTTTTAAGTGTTTATTCATCATTCTTATCCTGAAGACTTTCCATAGAGGTTGGCATATCTTTTTCTCCTGCTCTTAAATTTTCCTCCGATTTTTTCCCTAATCTCTACACCATGTGCATGCCAATGTCGTCTGCAAAACTTTGGTTGTCATTTTTTCTAGCATTACAAATCTCGGTCCTTTGTCGTATGTGACGAAGTGGAAGTCTAACGCCTCAATTGAATAAGGAATTATTCAGCCTTCGTACCTTTCCCTCGATGATATTCCCATCTTGCTTGAGAATGAGTACCTACCTATCACGTACAAGAATTGAACTCGTGTCTTTCGCATGAAAAATACGATATCAATCTTGTTACCTTTGCGAGATGTTCTTGTAGAAGAAAACTACAGGTAGGTGTAGAAGGGATAGGTATGGTACAACGGTGGCTAAGCTACAACAAAATTGCACAAAATTGGCATATCTTTCCCTCCTGCTCTTAAATTTTGTTCCAAGTTTTTTATCCAAACTCTGAACCATACCTACATGCCTTTGCAAAATGTTCTTGTAGAAGAAAAAGATGCTGAGATGGTGCAAGCGAGAATAGTTTTCCGTGGATTGCAAATTGCAATATTCAATAAATATGTCGCTTCACGTGCAACATTGCTAACATAATGAATGTTTTTTCAAATTCATTACACCATTTACATATGAACGCAACCATTATCATTCTAGGAGACTTCAGTGTTGACATGCTACAAAATAGTGCCATAACAAAAGAATTGAAAAACTACATGTGCAATTACAATCTCTTCTTTCTTCTGGTTAAGATAAAACATGTACAAAATGCACTTATTGACCATATATGGTGAAATGTGCCCATATCACAATACAACCTCTTTATCTTATACACAAATTGGTCTGACCATGATACAATTTGTCTTGTACTTGAATTATGAGATATACATCAAACATATTACAAAATTATATTTCCATGTCTCAAAGCATATTTGGATACTTTGTTGCACAAAACCAAATCATTCAGCTAGGACCATCAAACTTCTTAATATTTTCTAGCTTGTAATATATTTTGGCTAGAAAAATTCTATATAACCACAACCATGGATCAAGAAAAACAAAGGTTCATGATTCTAACTTTATCTTTGATTCTCATTTACTGTATGTACATATTACTTTTTTCCCTTACATACCAGCTTACATTCATGTTCATTGTATTTTGTGCATTCCCACATTGAAACAAACCAAATAAATGGAGAAGACGAAGGACTCTTAACCACTAATGTAGAAGAGGAGATACAAATGTGCATGCTTCTACTCTTATTTCATATTCCATTGTTTTGTATTTCATTTATTGTCTGTATATTTGTTCTATTGTTTTGCACCTAATTTATTGTATGTAGATACTACGTATCTTCCTACATAATAACTTATCTTCATGTCAATTGTATTTTATGTGTTGCAACATTGAAATAAATAGAACTGTATTTATTTTTTTACATGTCTTTCTACATACCAACTTACCTTCGTGTCCATTGTATTTTTTGCATTGCTACATTGAAAGAAACAAAGTAGTTGGACAAGAGGATGAAATATTATATGCCATAACATAGGAAGCTGAAATGCAATCTTCGAAAAGGTATACCAATTGTGATAGTAAATCAAACACACAAAATGAGTACGTGGATAAAATATTGGACTAGAAAATGATGATTTGGAAACCATGGGCCTTTGTTGAGACTTCCCGCTTCTGAAAATTTCCCTCCCCTTTTCTATTTTCCCACTCTCTATTATCCCTTTTCTTCCCTCTTCTATACTTAACTGAATTCCCCTTTATTTTTTCCCTCTACTTTCCCTTTTTGGTTGCTTTACTTAGTTGTTTTTTCTGAAAATGTCTAGTTGTGCGGGTTGGCGGACTCACGGGTTCACAGTTATACTTATGCTTCTATATCATGAGTCCAATCGAAGGCTTCCTCATTCCATACTTAGCCACTTTTTTGATTGTGGGTTCCGAGGCTGGTGGATTCAAAATTGCGCTTTTATTGTTTCGTGTCCTCCAAACAACACCCGGAGTTCTGCGATATACAAATTGACAGTCGGACTCCCGGGCTATAGGGCTCAAGATTGTGCTTATATTCTTCCGTGACCTACAAATAGCTTCCCTTCATGCCCTGTTCTATGTTACACACTTTTGCACTCAAAATGTTTGAGGCATACAATTTGACCGTCAGGTCCTCATGTTTTTTGAGTATCCCTTGACACCCTATTTAATATTCCATCTCCTTCGAGCTTGTATGTGACATCCAGAACAATTATGAAAAATATACAATGCATATGCTTATTTATTCATTTTGATGTTCATGTACACATGATTGCATCAGAAAAAGTCGGATGAGTGACATGGGCAAGAGTAGTCAATCATCGCAAAAATCAACAGAATGACAAGGCCAAAGGTAAAGATTCATACATTGTGCTCTTGCTATGTTTACCAAAAAAATATCATGAGCTATTTATTCATCTATTCCATGATAAATATGTTGATTTCATCTACAACACATGCTTTGTAGTTCACAATAAGTATTGACGAGCACAAGTGAAACACCCATCATCATGCAAGCTCCCCAGACTAAGAAGTATGGTTACAAAACTCTGACTTGCATACTTCATCCAAGTTGTGCATCTACTTGTACATTTATGCCAAAAAAAAGAAAACAAAAAATGATTCAGACTTCCATTCACATTACTTTTTATGTTCAAAAAATGTCACCAAGTCCAAACTTAGAACACCCAATATACTATTAATAGAAGGCTTAAACAACTGTCGAACTGGACAAGTGTTCATCGGAGACATAATGTTTGTGTATAGAACCTACTTAGACAAGGAAAACAAAACTGGATGCATTGTACATGCTGACATGACAGACAATGAAGCCATGATGAAAGCCACACTGACTATCCCAACATAACTTGACCAGAAACTTGCAGAAAAGATCTTGCCAAGTAATGGGATATCCATTACAAATTTTAATATATTGTCGAAAATAGTATATGATCGTGGTGATTTTGATCGGATTATATTGATCAAAAAAATAAGTATTGTGGAAAAAAATCCCATGATTTGTTCAGAATATCATTTCGTATCGGACACAACAATCAACCAACTTGCACAGAGCGACAATACTTACCCAATCAGAATCATTGGTGCAGTTGTCACACTCGCGAGAAAAGTTGGCTCGCAACACATTCTCCATATAAAATATGGAGAGTCAGACAATGACAAGGAAATGGTACCATTCTCCATATCTAGTTTTGTCCTTTAATTTCAGATGTTCATATATCTCAGTTATGTTACACAACTATTACACTCTTCCATGTTGCAGCTGCAATTTTTTGACACCTATTCAAATTTGTTTTCCTCAATGGAACAACAATTGCATAAAGGGAAATTTCCACTTATGATCTTCAAAAATATAACAAAGAAAAGAGATGTTAAAGAAAGGATCTTTCGCACAACCCAAGCAACATTTGTAACATAATTGTGAATAGATATAGTACATGATATCAAGAAACTAACTAACTTGACAATTGTTGTGCATATACATCTACAATTCCATCCACACTTTTCTCATAAAAATTGCCTTGAACAATTTTCTGTTGCTTTTGTGTTGTACAGTTGTATATTATGTTGTTCAATATATTAATTACTATGCTCACATGTGCAGGTTGAGGGTTTATTTGTTGCAGCGAATGCGTACTTGACCCCCTTTGAGCTTGTATGTTCCAAATGAAACTCTCATGCTTCTTCCTCTACTTTCATAAATGATGGCACAATTGATTGCCTACAATGCAGTAAAAAAATCCCTTACACATATATACATTGCCTCAGCGCTACCATCTGAACCCTCAGCAACACAATTGTACATTTTACAATTAGAAAACCTTTGTTACAAGATGTTCTTCCTAGGTTAGCAGAATTTCCATATGAAGTATACCTACAAAAAAAGGAAAACAATGTCTACATGTTACGTGACTTTCGCATCCATAGAAAATTTACATTAAATGACATCAATGCCATACTGCATATCGGCTTAACCAAAAAAAAAAATAATATCAAGCGTTGATAGGAAATGAAGCAATCTCATATGTATCTATGCATGCTACCCAATGAGGATATGAATAGAGTTTTACAGTGCCATGGCAAATTGAACTGGAAGCGCATAAGATTGTTCAATCTAGGAATGATAAGCATGAGGACAGACCTCATACAAAGTATCCAATTGTGAATAAATCAGGTCCATCCTTTGATCTGTCAAAATGGCTTGCTCCTCTAAATGGACCATCAAGCATTTTCAATAATATTGCAATTTTGGCATTGTTCGACCTCAATTAAGTTAAAGGTTGACACTCTTTTCCAAAACTAGTAATGTTAGAACATTGTCAGGTCAACATGATCTTGGTTCATAGTACTATCAAAAGCAAATGTTCATAGTGATCTTGGTTCATGGTAATATAGTAATCGAAAAATTTCTTGCTGCCCATTTGGGGATTTGGTTATAGATGGGATATAATGCCCAATCTCCGTTGATTTTATCATGTCTTGTGTTTGGCACACTTTTGTTCATGTGCTTTCATGTTGTGGTTCAAAGTTCTCATGGGCCTGGTTTTTGAATTATGGTTGGATGATACATTCAAGATCTTAGCAGTTTTTCTATGATCTTAAAGAATATGCAAGACCTGATTTTCCTTTTAATGTAAGCTCTATGAAGCAAATGTAATATGTAGTTCATTTTAGCACTTTTACTTGATCGATGAAATTACCAAAATTCATCTTCAGAATTTTTTTGAAATAAAAGGATATATGCTATGTGAATTCCAATGGAACTATGATATCAACCACAAAAAATTAAAATTAAAATTTGTCGTTGTTATACTTACAGTGAAGTTGACAGTACAATAATTTTACTTGAACATCCCAAAATTGATTTTTTTGTATCTTTTCAATGCTTCTCTTATGCAAACACATCTTGGAAAGTATAACCATGACTCAATTTCTATATTCTTTGATTGAAGAGCATGTTCACCTATATATGCACTTCATAATTATTGTTAAGACCATCAATGGAGCTTTGTTAAGACCAATTCCCTCTTCTAAAAATTTCCCTCCCCTTTCTTTTTTCCCTCTACTTTCCCTTTCTAGTTACTTGGTCATTTTTCGAAAAATGTCTAAGTGTGCGGGTTGGAAGATTCACGTGTTCAAATTTCCACTGATGCTTTTATATCACGAGTCTGACCGACCGCTTCATCATTCCATACTCAACAACTTTTTTTATCACGGATTCCCTTCTAGGCAGGCTCAACATTGCGCTTCCATTTTTTTTCCCCCTGCAAACAACACCCAGACTTCCCCGATATACAAATTGACAACCAAATTCCCCTTTATTTTTCTCCTTTACTTTCCCTTTCTGGTTACTTCATTATTTTTCTAAATATGTCTCATGCTTTTATATCACGAGTCCGACTGACCGCTTCCCCATTTCATACTTGGCCACTATTTCCATCACCGGCTCCCAGGCAGGCTTGCTCAACACTGCGCTCCCATTGTTCCATGACCTACAAACAACACTTGGAGTTTTGCGATATACAAATTGACCATCAAAGTCTGCTATCATGCCCTGTATCATGTTACACATTTTGAAGTCAAAGTTCGGAGACATACAATTTGACCATCGGGCACTCACGTCTCCTGAGTATAACTTGTGACCCTATTTTGAAGCCCGACTGACCATTTTCCACACTTTTCCATTTCTTGGAATCTCTTTCACAGGTTGGCGGGTTCACGAAATGTCCAATGCTTAATCGCTCTTCTCCATCCCCGCCACCTTCGCACTTCTTTCTAGATATGCAATTATTAATATTTAATGCTAATAATTCATCATGCAAGAACCATTAAGATTGTCATTAATGTCTAAAAGGCTGGAGGAGATTTTTCATTAATACGAATTAAACCAAGATTTGTTCTTCCGAGTGTTAATTTCAAGCATCATGGAATCTCTTTCGTGCGTCGTCCGGTTGATGGCTTCACGAAATATCCAATCCTTAATCTCTCTTCATCGTCACCTCCACCTTCACACTTTTTTCTAAGTATGCAATTAGTAAGCTTTAATGGTAACAACTCATTATGCAGGAACCATAGAAATTGTCATTAATCAACGAAAGGCTCGATGACATCATCCATTGATACACATTAAACCAAGATTTTTTTGGAGGGTTATATTATCCCTTCTAAATGTTCATTTCAAACATCATATGGAGAAAACGTATTTTCTTGTTAACTTATGGTAGCAGTTTTATCCAGATACAGTAAGAACCTTTGGGCATGATGACTAGAACTTCTAGTGGTCTAGGGAATATTCTTACTACTCATATCCTTCCTCCCAAAAGTAAATAAGGAGATGGTCCCTTGGTGCGATGAGAGCTATATTTCAAGCCAAAGAATTCCAAGGCAACCCTCCCCGCTCAAACAACCCCCCCTGCATTGATGGTTGGCACATAGGTTGATGCGGTCGATTTCGATCTAGAAGAAGATGATCTGATGGATGATGATACGATGATGGATGATGGCAATGAAGACATTGTTCCCACTCCTACGCCCAAATTGAAATCCACCATAATAGGGGGTACTTCTCGGCTCGGCGATGGCGACCCTAACAAGACCAAAGGAAGGGGTTTCAGAAAAGAAACCGACGTTGAAAGCCATAGCCTCTTTGCAGCTCGAGAGTTTTAGTCTCTCAAATCAGATGGCAGTCCTCGCCCTCATAGATGTATCATTTCCTTTAATTTTTAGGGTTTTGTATTGGGTTTGGATTTTTAGGGGTTTGTATTGGGTGCAGGTTGTGTCCCTGAAGTCTTTGACTTCAAGTAAATGGTCTCTTGGTGAGCCGAGAGATATATATCAAGCCAAATAATTATTCAATTGCAGGACCACTCTCATGTTCTATGGATATACAATTAACATCTTAGGGGGTGAGGAACATAACTCCGAGTGGTGCAAGGCATATTCCTACTACTCATCCCCTTCCACCCAAAACGAAGTAATTTGGATCTCTGGAATTTCTTGTGTAGCATGTGTCCCTGAAGTCTTTTCCTGTAAGGAGGTGGTCTCTTAGTCCCCTTCCACCCAAAACGAAGTAATTTTGAGCTTTGGAATTTCTCGTGTAGGCTGTGTCCCTGAAGTCTTTGACTATAAGGAGGTGGTCTCTTGGTGTGTCCTCACTTTTAGTTTCGGGCTCTTTCGCTTTCCCTACAAAGTTTTTTCTCTTCTTCCTCATGGGAAGCTTGTGAGAACTATCAATTTTATGGTGAGGAGGGTTCTTATCTCCTCCTTCATTTGAAGAATTCTGGGTTTCTTTCTTACTAGGGTGGGTCGTTGGAGTGATGATCTGGGATGTCATACTCTTGGCAGTGGTAGTCAGGGATTGAACACGCTTCTCACTGGGGCATTTTCCCTATTGTTTGTACAATTCAGTGGTGCTTTGCAATGTCTCCAGGTCACCAGTGTTAGGAGCACCAGTGTTGTTGACTTTTTTCAAGCCAAAGAATTATTCCACTGCGGAACCACTCTCTTGTTTCTTTTTCACCTCAGATCTTCTGCAATATGTTGAGATTGTCGCAACCAACATTGACCTTTAGAGGAGAAGACTGCAAGGATTTCCTAAAAAATCATGATAATCAGTTTTGTATGCATCTTCAAGAGCTTGTCGATGGCTCCTGCATGTTGTCTCACTAGATGAACACCACAGAATTGTATCCATGATTATTTTTTTTTGTAACTCCTCTACCTGTATTTATGACAAATATGTTCAATGCTTCGATGCAAAGAACTTAGTCCAATGTCTATAGATAAATATATATTACCCACTATTTTTTTTATAGATTTACTATTAAAAAATTTCCTTGGAATCTTGATTGGTGCTTCTTTGTTGGATTTAACACCTTCATGTTTGCATGGTTCAATAGTCTCGTAATTCTTAAATATTGTATTGACTCAAGTAATTTGATCAAATATGGAGCATTGAACAATTATAGTACAATTCATTGTGTCAATCACATGAGGCTTCTATGGAAACATAAATGAATTTCACATAGTTTCAAACCAACATTCAATTCCATTTGTAATGCAGATAGAAACTTTAATTCATGATGCGGGAGTTGGGGCCCTGCCCAAGAAGTTTTGTTCTCATATCAACCTTGTTGAGCGAACGATCTCTTATTTCCCTGTCGCTTCCTTGATTCCTTTACTCCAAAAGGAAACATTTTATTGGTTATCCATCCCTTGGCCTCTATTTGAGCATTTTTACTTTATTAATGAAATTACAAAATCTCTTCTTCTCAAATATTTTGAAAAAAAAAAATGATATATGCTAGGTGAAGTCAAATGGGGCTATGAAATCAACCACAATATTAAAATGAAAGTTCGTCATTGTTATACTTACGATCAAGTTGACAGTACAATAAGTTTATTTCTAGATATGCAATTATTAAGTTTTAATGCTAACAACTCATCATGTAGGAAGTTTAATACTTAAAATAATATTTCAAGGCATTAAACAATGTATGAAGAACACAATTACTCCCACAAGTTGCAATAAAAAAAAATCTTCAACAAAGCATTTTCTCATACCCTTTTTAATTATACAAGCACAATATAAAACGAGTCAATGGCTAAAATATTGGACTAGAAAATGATGATTTTCCAACAATGGGGCTTGTTTGAGACAAATTCCCACTTATGAAAATTTCCCTTCTCTTTTATATTTTCTCACTCCTTTTTATCCCCTTCTTTTCTGTCTTCTATACTTAACCCAATTCCCCTTTATTTTTCCCCTCTAATTTCTCTTTCTGGTTACTTAGTCATTTTTCCAAAAATGTCTAACTGCGCGGGTTGGCGGACTCAAAGTTAACATTTTCACTCATGCTTTTATATCACGACTCTGACCAACCGCTTCCCCATTCCATACCTAGCCACTTTTTCGATCATTAAATCCTGGGCAGGCGGGCTCTAGATTGCACTTCCATTGTTCTATGACCTACAAACAACACCCAGACTTCCATGATATACAAATTGACTGTTGAATTCCCACATCATCCCCTCTTTCATGTTACACATTTTTCACACAAAAGTTCTGAGACATACAATTTTCTCGTTGGGGCCTCACGTCTCCTAGGGAACCCTTGTCACTCTATTTTGAAGCTCATCCGACTGCTTTCCATACTTGGCCATTTCTTGGAATCTCTTTCACAGACCGTCGGGTTGGCGAGTTCACGAAATATCCAATTCCTAATCATTGTTTCATGTGCCCTCCACCTTCACACTTCTTTCCAAGTATGCAATAACTGGGGTTTAATGCTAACATCTCATCATGCAGCAACTGTAAAGATTGTCATTAATGAGAAAAAGGCTCGAGAAGACAGTCAGATTGACTATCCCCGCAAAATTTGTCCAGAAACATGCATAAAATCTATTTCCAAGTACTGGGATATCTATTACAAATTTCAATATATTAGCAAAATCGAGTCTGACTAGTCGTTTCCCTATTCCATACTTAGCCACTTTTTCGACTACGGATTCCGAGACAGGCGGGCTCAAGATTGTGCTACGATTTTTCTGTGACTTGAAAACAACACCTGAGTTCTGCGATATACAAATTGGTCATTGGAATGCCCCATCATGCCCTCTTACGCTTTACATGTTTTGCACTTAAAACTTCTGATACATACAATTTCATCGTCTGGCCCTCACCTCTCCTGAGTATCCCTTGTAACCTTATTTTGAAGCCTGACCAACCACTTTCCATACTTATCCATTCCTTAATTTCTCTTTCTCGTTCCCACCACCTTTGCACTTGTTTCTAAATATGCAATTAGTAAGCTTTAATGCTAACAACTCATCATACAGGAATTGTAAACATTGTCATTAATGAATGAAAGGCTCGAGGAGATATCCCATTAATACGCATTAAACCAAGATTTGTGGAGGGTTATATTATCCCTTCCAAGTGTTCATTTCAAACATCATGGAATGTCTTTCACGGGTTGTCGGGTTCACGAAATATACAATCCTTAATTACTCTTTGACGTACCCGCCACCTTTGCACTTCTAAGTATGCAATTACTAAGCTTTAATCTAACATCTCATCATGCAACAACCATAGAGATTGTCATTAATGAGAGAAAGGTTCAAGGAGATCTCTCATTCACATGCATTGGACCAAGATTTGTGGAGGGTTATATTATCCCCTCCAACTGTTCATTTCAAACATCGTCTGGAGAAAACGAACGTTCTCGCAAACTTATGGCACCAGATCGATAGTAGTTCTGTGGAGATATAGTGAACATCTTAGGGTGTGAGGACGATAACTTCCAGTGGTCCAGGTCATACTCTTACTACTCATCCCCTTCTGCCCAGAACGAAGCAATTTGGACCTCTGGAATCACTCGTGTAGTCTGTGTCCCTAAAGTTGTTGACTGTAAGGTGGTGGTCTCTTGGTGCATCGAGAGATATATTCCAGGCCAAAGAATTATTCCACTATGGGACCACTCTCATTTTTATTTGTCACCTCATATCTTCCACAAGATGTTAAGATTTTTGGATCCATCATTGACCTTCAGAGGAGAATACTACAAGCAGGTCCTAAAAAAGAATGATAACGGATTGGGCCTCTTTCCTGAGTTCCTAGAAGACCCAACGACAGTTCCTGAAGATATCACAAGGTTGCAGGTTATTTCATTTAGAAATCCATTCCGAGAAATTGCCTGGTTGTTTACAAGAATAATGGGATAGGAATCCACATCAAGTATTTCCCGCATGATTCTTTATATTTTGTATTTCACATTCAAGGAAAAAGCTATTTTTTATTGGGGGAAGATAATTTCCATTGAAATATGTTCCCAATTGTCACGATTCAAAGAGGAGAAGAAATTTAATATGTCATCCTAATTGGTTTTCGCGATAGCACATTGCTGTTTGTTTCCAAAACTGTCTATGTCCAAGAAGGTAAATTGTGAATTCGACCCAGTAACCTTCTGGTACCAGGCCTTTTGGAGGCACAATGCCTCTCATTGTTTTTATGAAGTTTTTAATGAATTTGTCTCAGTTTTCAAAGATTTATTGTTAGGAAAGGATGCTCGACACATGTCTGACCAAGAAACCAAGTTTTTGGACAGGAAGGGGACACTTGAACAAATGGAGAATTACAATGTGATAATGATTTTTGGCTCCAAGGAAAATCTTGCTTTCCTTCCATGTCACACTACGGACATAATGTTTGTTACAGGAATAGAAAGGAAATACAACTACTGGTTGCATTTTTTTCATGAGAAGATAAAAAAGTAGTTCATTTCTCTACCTTGGAAAGTCAGTGACTTCGTGTTTAGGAATGTCAACAAGATTGATGAATTCACAAGCCATTTCAACAACTTGAACCTAAGATATGTTGAAAGGATAAGAGGGTTCGACCCTAATGGGATTTTTTTAGAACATTTACTAGCAATTGGATTCAACAATTCTTTTATCCAGACATGCCTGAAGGAAGACAAAGACAATGACGACAACACTCCTGCTCCTAACATTGGCGACGTAGAGACATTACAAAGCACCATTGAATTGTACAAACAACAGGGAAAAGGCCCTGGTGAGAAGAGTGTTCAATCCTCGGCTACCACTCCCAAGAGTACGACATCCCGAAACATCGCTCCAATGTCCCAACCCAGTAAGAAAGAAACCCATAATTATTCAAACGGAGGAGGAGATAAGAACCCTCCTCGCGGTAAAATTGATAGTTCTCACAAGCTTCCCATGAGGAAGAAGAGAAATAACATTGTAGGGAAAGCGGAAGAGCCCGAAATTGAAAGTGAATACATGGAACTTGAGACCGATCTAGATAATGTATTCCACAACATTGATCAACTCGGGGATGCGATCCACCATAGCCCCCAAATGGAAATAGCTAAGACCAAATTTTTTTATGAAGATGAATCCTTTGTATTCTAGAGCGATGTTTTTGACAGCGAATCTAAATATTTAATTATTGAAAAGAGAGATATAAGAAATAAGAAAGGGAAATATCATTCAAAGATTAACCTTAAGAACATGAAGCCTTCCAAAATCTCTTGACTTCACCAAGCAACCAGAGATGCTCTTGATGATTCCATTAGAGGTATTGAGGCGGAGAATTCCAGACTGGAGGATCGACTCAAGGAATTGGAGGAATATTTGATTCCTATCCCATTTATTTCCATTCCTTTACCAATAATCGTGCCTTCCACCCATGCAACCAAGTTAAAAGGATCCTCCAGCCTCCTCACATCATGTAGAGGATGTGTAGAGAAGAATATCAAGAAAATAATGGAGCGAATTACTCAGGCCTAGGAAACATCACAAAGTATAGCTTCCCTTGGAATGAGGGCACATGCTTTGCATGAACATTTGTAGGCAGATTTAAAAAATGAAGAACATTTCTATCTAGAGACGGTCCTCCCTTTTGGCATCCATGTCGGTAACATTACAGATATGAGAAGAAGACAAGAAGATATCCCCTCACCAAACCAGATCAAACAATTAAATGCATGATGGAAAGAGAAATTTAATAACCTTCATCTCATTGTCCAATCATGTGAACAAGCCATATCAAAGAAAGAAGAATTATTTAGAAAGATGATCGAAATAGACTTAGCCAGAAGTACCAACGAGGTCCAAGACCCCAACTTAATCGCCAACTCCTTGTCCTTAACCAAGAAATCCTTCGATGAGAAAGTTGATATTTTTAAGGGGTTGTCTTTAGAAACGTTTTACAACATCCTTGAATATGGTGAAGATGACGTGGACAACTGGCTAGTGGAATATTCGGTACAAAATGAATAAATTGATCATGCTCTACGTAATCTTTCTATCGATCTAAGGGAATTAGAAAAGGATCTTTTCAACATAAAAATCCAGGATGAGATCAACGTGGCCCCCATGAGAAGCTACATTGAATAATGGCTCCAAAGGGAAATCAACAAGCTCACTAATGAAGGGAAACAAGTAGTTGGCATGATTCTAGTAGTCGTCGATGAGAGAAATAAAAATGCATCAGCAAACAAATAGCAAAGGGGGAGATAGATACCATCATAGTAATTTTATACTGATCACATCCTGATTTGTTTATCAATCTAGTTATTCCACCTCTTTAAAAAGAAATGTCTAACCAAAGACTGATAACTTCCAAATTCTTCTTTTTAGGTCTTCTTCTCTACCGTTGCCCACTTCTTCTTTATACATTACTATTTCTTGTACTTATTTATTTTATGGTCCGTGGGAGCCCCAATCCCAGTCTATATGACAAACACATTTAAATTTCTAGGAATATGTAACTGACATTATTATTTTTTGATAAATTTCAAAGAAAAATACTTTGGGAACAATCTCGACGGTGCCTTGTAACCATGTTTTCGGAATGCAAAATTAGTTCTCTTTATGCATAATGGTCATCTTCTTTTATTTTTGTGTGCTCAGAAATTTTTATCTTCAACTATGCTGGATGTCAGGAAATTGTGTTTATTTAATTTGAATGTTTAATGTGTGTGATTCCTGGTCCTATTTTCCAGGAACCTTTGTTTCAAAAAACAAAACAAAACAAAAAAATCTATCATTTTGTATTTCTTTAATTCATTACCACATAAATTCTCTAAGTCTCGCATTTGAACTATACTCATCTATAAAAATGCAGCAGGATTGACATCCTCGTTAGGTTTCCATTTCGGTCCAAAAAAATCAACTGGATAGACATGTTGAGATGTCCAATCGGTACTATACAAAGATGTCCTATTCCTGGAGAGAAATTGCAGATCAACCTCCGACAATACATAGAAAAAAACTAGCAAACACAGAGGTCACACAAGAAGATCAAAGAATCTTCAAAAAAATATATATTTGTTTATTTTCCACCGCATATAACTTTATTTATCCTAACACATATAGAGACACACAAGCCAGATGATCTATTTAATAGAGTGAAATGGATGTTGCTTAGTTTGTCCATGGGAAAAGTTAAAGAAGTGACTATGAAAATTGTACTTAACTCTAAATAATGGGATGAAAGCCAGTTTGAAGTATACAAAGATCATTGTGAATGAATTTCATAATTTCGAACATGGAAATTCTATCAAGTTACACGTGAGGGGATATTTGTGGTATTTCGTATCTGTCTGATGTACTACTGGTAATAGGAAAAATTACAGAATCTTATTAAGAAAATAAAAGGAAGATGGATTATGCAAAACATAGTATAATTAGAATGAAAATAATTTCAAAAACTAAATGGTTTCAATGCCATAATCTTTCTAGGAGCCACGTGTCATTTTCTGCATGGATACCACCTGTACTTCATGATGCTTGCCATGTGTCCGTTGTAATTTCCATATTCCTCCACTACTTATTCCCCCATACCTGTGAATTTATTCCCATTCCAACCCGGTAGGGACTACGATGTCATGCAACACTTGTGTTTGTATAGTTTTTAGTTAACTATTTTATTACGAGGACATTTCTTCACAATATTGTTTTTCTATTTCTTTTCTACATTTTCTTTTTTGTGCAGTTAATTTAAATCTTGATAAATAGAGGTGTCTTTTTTTTACTTTGTTTTTCCATGTATTTTACCAAGCATGAGTATTGACATTCTTCCCATTTAGTTTTCAAATTTATAACATACATGTGAAGTATGTATTTTCAAACTTTATTTTCTTCCAAAACTTGATTCACCCTTTCTGTTTGACCATCAATCTCAGGATGACATGTTGTTAAGAAATTAAGTTGAGTCTATAGGGCATCTTGAAAACCAGTCCAAAATCTACCAATAAACATAGATGCTCTGNAAACTTTATTTTCTTCCAAAACTTGATTCACCCTTTCTGTTTGACCATCAATCTCAGGATGACATGTTGTTAAGAAATTAAGTTGAGTCTATAGGGCATCTTGAAAACCAGTCCAAAATCTACCAATAAACATAGATGCTCTGTCAAATATTATTTTCTTTGGAAAACCATGAAGTCTCACAATTTAGTTAATAAACACATGTGTTATTTCACGGGCTTTATAAGTATCCTTCATTGGAATGAAATGATATCTTATAGTGATTTTTTCCACTACCACAAAGTAGAGTCATGTTTTATAGCAGTTAATGGAAACTCAACTATGAATTCCATCGATATGAATTCCCATTTAGTCTCTGGAATGTATTGAGGCTACAATAGACCTACAGGGTGAAAATGCTCACCCTTTACAAGATGACATCCCAAACACTTTTCTACAAAAAGAGGCACATCATTTTTCATGCCCGACCAAAAGAAATTTGGTTTCAATTCAACAAACATTTTTTTACACTAGGATGGGATGCATATAAAGAACTATGATCTTCTCTTAAAATCAACTCACAAAGAACTTTTTCTTATGGTACATATATTGTTTGCAAGAATCTTACTAACCCATCCTCATAAAAACAATACCCTTCAAACTTGGGTTTCCATGTCTAGTGTCCACAGATAGAAGCCTCCACATACTAACACCATCCATCATTTCCCTGAGCACTGATGATGTGGTCCCTTAGGCCAACCTTTAAAGGAATTACAGAGTAAATGTGAGGTTTTTGACTGATTGAATCAATGACCATGTTTAGTGTTCCTTTTACATAAGAAATATCAAAGTCATACTCACTGAGAAGTTCTGACCAATGTCTGTGTCTTGCATTCAAATCCTTTTGTGAGGAAATATGTTGTAAACCATTGTGATCCATTTTTAATTCAAGCTTTTGACCCACCAAGTAATGTCTCCATAGTCTTAAAACATGGACTATTGCTTCCAACTCCAAGTCATGAGTTGCATAGTCCTCTTCATGGGGTTTTAATTTCCTCAAAGCATATGCAACCACTCTTCTTTCTTGGGAAATCACAACATGCAATCCTGCCTTTGATGCATTTGTACAAACAACAAATGGTCGGTCCATATAAAGTACCTTTAGCACTAGTGCATATGTCAACACCTTCTTAATCTTAGCAAAATCTTAACCACAATGCGTGCTCCATACAATTTTTTCTCCTTTCTTAATCAAGGAAGTAATTGGACTATAAATTTGGGAGAAACCTTCCAAAAATATTCTATAATATCCATCCATACCCATGAAACTATGCACCTCATGCACATTCATTGGTGCTCACCATTCAATGATAGCTTCAATCTTTGAAGGATCCACTGCAGTGCCCTCACCGGAAATAATATGACCCATATAGTGGATTTCTTACTGAAAGAATGAACATTTTGATAATTTGGCATATAGCTTGTTCTACCGTAAACACTGAAAACTAATCTCAAATGTTTCTCATGCTCCTTATTGTTTTTGGAATAAATGAGAATATCATCTAGGAATACTTATACAAATTTATCCAAGTATTTCCTAAACACTCCATTCATAAAACTCATGAATACACCAGAGGAATTGGTTAGCGCAAATGGAACTACTACACATTCATAATGTCCAAAGAAAGTCCGAAAAGAATTTTTCATAATATCCTCCTCCTTAACCCTTAATTGGTGATATCCATATTGTAAATCAATCTTAGAAAATACAACATATCCTTTCATTTGATCAAAAATATGATCAATACAAGGAAAAGGATATTGGTTTCTGACTGTCACTTAGCTCGACTTCTTGTAGTCAATGCGAAATCGAAGGGACCCATCCTTCTTCTTCACAAAAATTACTAGTGCACCCAAGGATAAACATTATGTCTAATCATGCCCAAATCCAACAATTCTTGAAGTTACATCTATAATTCACGTAGATCAGGAATTGTCATTTAGTAAGGAGAATTAGAAACAGGTTATGTACTAGGTCTAAGTTCAACAGAAAAATATATTTCTCACTTTGGTTGTATCACTGGAAATTCATTAGGAAAGACATCAAGAATCTCTAAAATAACTGGATATGATTTCAAGGATACAAGATATCCTTCATTCAAAGTGGTAACCGAAAAAATTTGTCAGCCCTTCCTTAGGCTACACTTTATTTTTTGAGTTGATATGAATATCAATGACATGGGCCTCTTCTTCCCATGAAGAACCATAGATTGTCCTACATCATCCAAAAATTGTAGAACCTTGTTTCGACAATCCAAAGCATCACAATGAGATTCAAGACAATCCATTCCTATGATTAGATCATAAGACCCAAGAGAAAGTACATATATATTAATAGAGGTAATACATACTCCCAAGTCTAAAGTACATCCTCGAGCCAAGGATCCCACCTTCTAAATACATCCTAAATCCATTTCAACCTGATCAAAATCTCCCTACTTTTTTTCTACTAGACCACATCTTGATAAATCATTAGGTGAAATAAAAATTCCAGTGGCACCATGGTCAATCAAAATGAAAATAGTAGTGTTATTCAATTTATTTGTAGTATCAAGTATCGATGACTGATGTTTATCTTGTCTATCATGAACGATTGCAAGGATTCTATGATCTCTACCCATATCTATGTTGGCATGTTTTGCAGGCAGCGTATTCTTGTCATTGATGGAAAGTACAACAACGACGATGGTTTAAGTACAAGAAGAATGTGCCAGGCAGGCACCAGAAGTATTTTGGGAAGACGCAGCAGA
Organism: Picea engelmannii; assembly: GCA_009831015.1. Taxonomy (NCBI): domain Eukaryota; kingdom Viridiplantae; phylum Streptophyta; class Pinopsida; order Pinales; family Pinaceae; genus Picea; species Picea engelmannii. The sequence goes on from ML789419.1 coordinate 874,181, forward strand.
GCAAGCTCAATAAGATCAGAAGAGATAGTGTAGAGGTGCTTGGCAATTGATGGCAAACAGGATCGGAAGACATCGTAAGTCCAGATAGGAGAATCACACAGATGGAGGACAGATATTAGGCGTTAGATCTGAGCGCGGGGATCGATAGTCGTTAGATCCAGGAGAACCTGCACGATCTTTAAAGTGCAAGGTAAAGCAGGCTTACAAAATCCCGAAAGCAGGAGGACCGTTCATCTTTGGGCAGGACACGTGGTCACAGATCAAAATTTCACTGACTAAGAAGTCAAAGGAAGGAAGTTCTCTATCCTATGAAATCGCAAAATGTGAAACCACAACTTAATCTCCATTTCGGAGTTTCGGATACCGGGAGTTGGAGGTGTCAAGGACACTCACAACAAGAATGATGAAATCGTGAAATGCGAAACCATGCTTTAATATGAGTCGTTGATCAAAGGGAGATCGTGGACTGTTGATTTGACTCCATTTTGTAGTTTCAGATATTGGTTGTTGGAGGTGTCAAGGACACTCACGACAAGAATGATGAAATCGCGAAATGCGAAATGCCGAAATACCTTCAGATCATTTCGAGGTTCATGACTTGGAGTGTCGAAACACTTCATCACATAAATGATGAAACGCCGAAATACCTTCAGATCATTTCAGGGTTCATGACTTGGAGTGTCGAAACACTTCATCACAGAAATGACGAAACGTCGAAATACCTTCAGATCATTTCGGGGTTCGTGACTTGGAGTGTCGAAACACTTCATCACAAAAATGTCGAAACGCCGAAATGCGAAACCGCGACTTAATCTGAGGCATTGATCAAAGGGATATTGTGGACCGTTGATTAGGCAAGACGAAAGCCCATGAAGGTACGAAATTGTAAAGCACTCTCGTGCTTGGCCCCTGGTCACAGATAGTGGTCACAAGAGACGAACAAGCTAGCGGTACTAAACTCCATTTCGGAGTTTCAACGATCGCAACATGAAGAGTCGAGACTCTTCATCACAGGAGTCCCGAAGTTGTGAAATGTGAAACGCATCTTGATTAGGCCCATGGTCACATCCAGTGGGCATATGGGATAAACACAAGACCCTGTGGATTTAATCCAACAGTGCAGGCGAATTTGAATATGATCGGAGGGCTATTGTTGCACTTCATAGTTAATTATTCAGTTACGATTTAGTTAGCAGAACCGAATCGTGGTTCTTGGACGGTTGGCGTTTCAGTTGCTGAAGCGTTGTTGTTCTAGGGTTTTGAGGGGTAACTAAATGGGTTGTAGTGTATAAAAGAAACACGCAGTGACTGTGTGTGGTTGGCTATTCTGAATGAAAAATGAGTTGAACTGTAAAGAAGGGAAAATTATAGTATGCGCAGTGTGAGACCAACAGTATGCGCAATGTGAGATAAAACTCAGAGAAGAGTAACAGATGAGGAATAGACAGAAGTGAGATGCAGTTTTTCTTTTTGAGGCTTGAGCGAGCGAAGCAGAGAAAAATTGGAGTGGCAGTGAACAACCTAATGAGAAGAACCGTGGCACGGTGAAGAGCATGTAGAGACATTGTGCATGGAGGATGAAGAAGGTGCACATATAGTATAAATACGCAGAACAGAGAAGAGATGGAGGCTAATGTGGAGAGGAATTACACATAGGGAAATAACATGCTATGGGCAGGAGATGAAATACACAGAAGAGGTATAATTCATAGAATCAAAATAAGATGCAGAGCATAAAGTGTAGCAGAAGCAAAGAACAAAGATGCATAACTGAGACAGTAAAAGAAGGTTGAGGTGCACTTGTAGACAAAAGCATAAGATCAGAAAGTGCAATAAATGCAGACAGAGAGACACTGATACAGGAGAGCAGAGCAGCATAGCCGAACAGTGATAAGCCTGGTAAGCTAATGACAACTATTGAATCACTATAATAAGTTTCAGTAGAAAATATTTATAATCAGGGTGGTAGGGAGGTGCTATCAAGGACTGTTGTCCTCACAGGTTCAAGTGGGTGCTTGAACATAGGGAGTTGTAGCTTCCATCTAGTTGCAGCCAGAAAAGCTAGGGTGGCAGGGTGGTGCAAGGGAGAACTGTTGTTCTCTATTATACAGGTTGGTGCCTATGTGACTGGAATTTGGTGCTTCCATCCAGTCGGTGTTGGAACACTCAGGGAGTTGGTGCTTCCTTCTAGTGGGTGCTAGAGAAACTAGAGAGTTGGTTCTCTCAAACAAGTTGGTTCTTGTATAAGTGGAAGTAGGTGCTTCCATCCAGTTGGTGCTAGAACACTTAGGGAGTTGTTACTTCCTTTTAGTGAGTGCTATAGAAACCAGGGAGTTGGTGCTTCCTTCTAGTAGGTGCTAGAGAAAATAGAGAGTTGGTGCTCTCAACAAGTTGCATCTTGCAAAACAGAGGTTGTAGCCTCACAATGAGTTGGATCTCATAAGTATGATAATGTACAGAATGTAAATATTACTTATCGTACCAAGAATAAGAGGTTTTTACCCTTTATGGGTTTCCTCAGGAAATATCTGTCTCTACATATTTCATATGTGTGACTAATGTCGAATGGTCTATTGCTTATCTCCTTGCATTATTGTGATTTTCATTGAGTGCTCTGTAAAGAGTTTAAAATAAGCATAATTGTTTAAGCACGGTAACAACTGATTCACCCCCCCCCCTCTCAGTTGTCCAACAATCTCGCACAGTGATTTGACTCTAAGTGTTCAATGCCCCTAACTACGTATTAGGATAGTCCCGCTCAAAATCAGGTCTTCCACAACTCCAACAACCACCTAAAGGAGAAGTTTTTGGTGCCTTGATAGTTCCAACAAGAATTTTTGCTATGTTTCAAAAAGATCCTTGGGAATGAACACCACTTTGTGAATAATTTTCTTTAGGTGCAAATTCCCTGTTCACTCTTAAAGAATTACCCCTGGATGCTTCATGGAGATTGGAAAATGAATACTTGGAGATGCCTCCATGAACTCTTCCATAATAAGGTTTATCATGAAATCGAGGAATAGAAGGTTTGAAAAACTTCCTAACATCTTTTTCTTCAACCTTGCTAAGCAATTCTTCTTCAACTATGACAACTATTTTCATTTCCTCGTGCAAGGTTTTGGGTATCAGAATATGAACTTTTTCCTTTATACGGGGATTCAACCCATAAAGGAACTTGTTTACTTTCATATTATTTGTATTTAGATGTGGAGAATACGTCAACAACTTCATAAACCAAGCCTCATACTCCAACATCGTCTTGGTCTCTTGTTTAAGGTCTTGAAATTCATTCAAATTTCTTTCCAAATACTCTTCAGAAATATACTTCTTGCGAATTTTTTCCTCAAATTGATCCCAACTCACATAAAAAGTGTTCCACCCCAATTGTGGCTCCATAGTTCTCCACCATAACTAGGCCAACCTAAACTTCTAGTTACTCCAATAATTATGTAGCACAAGTGCGGGTTCATATTTTTCAACCATGCTTCAAATTGAGTTAGTTGATTCAATCACATTTTCCAGGAAATCAATTCAAACAAAATAGATGAATTAGATAGAGAAAAAAAGATGCAAAATATAGATATTACTTTTGTAATTGGACCATGCTATAGTGAATGCTTTGTTCTTGAGGAATTACCTTCTTCCTCAAAAGTTTTCTAATTCAGTGATAAAAAAAGTGACGGAATTAATACATTGGGTTCCCGAGCCCAGCCAATGGTATAATCAATCTATCTAGGGTATCCATATATGAGAATGAGCATGTATTCCCAGCTAATGATTGAATTCAATCTCTTCCAATTTTTTTATCTATCAGGCAATCAATTTATTCTCAAAATGGACCCGACTTTTGAATGAAAAGTCTATTAGATATGCCTAGTGATACATTTTAGTGAAAATGAATTCAGTCATCTAGGGCGAGCACTTCTCTTTCTTGAGTCAAATGAATTTAATATTGTTCCCTATATTTTACTGGTGGGAAGCATATCATTAAAACAAGTACCTATCCTTTTGTTGTTCTTTTAAATAATGGTAGCCTAAATTTTTCCAATTCTTTTTGTAAATCATCTTCAACTAGATGATCATGCTTTTCCCCTTGAGCATAGGTGCCACCCAAACAAGCATTACCTC
>ML789419.1:886878-901360 GCA_009831015.1 Picea engelmannii
CCTTAGTAGAATTATCCCAATCCTGTGCATGGAATTAGAAATTCATTATTATAACTAGCTCTCAATTTCTCTCCATATTGAAAAATAAACAAGTTACAAGCACACACACATTTACCATGCACATTCCTTTTTGCAACATTCTTATACAAAGGAGACATAAAACTTATTATCACCTAAGCAATTTATTGTAAATATACCCTACACGGAATCATGAAAACAAGGAAGAAAAAGGTCAACGCTATTAATGGGTGTTTGCAAAGTATGTTATAAGAATAGAACCTTTTTCAAAATATATATGGTATCATGACAACCCTGTTTATGAAGCTACAATATCTGAACACAATCTTTCATTAGAACACAACTTTTAATGAAATATAAAAGCAAAATAAATATATATATATATATATAGATTTAAAACTTTAGCACTTCTAAGTATAGAGGAGCGTGAGCATAAAAAAAACAATATAAACTAATGTAAGTAAAATCACGTACTATATAATCAAGGAAAAAGAATATTTAACCAGAAAAAATAAGAAAAACAAAATATACAAAACTCTTTACAATTTTCAGGAAATGCTACTGGAATTAACATCCTCTTTACAAGTAACCCGCTCTACAACATTAAGATATCAATAATTATAAAAAGATTAACAATCCTCATTTCCACCTACAATACAAGATATTAGAAAATCCTCTCAAACCCTTTTGAATCCCTATAACCCATTGTCAGCTCCAATCCAATCCATGTTAAATTTATTTTACAAATTCAATTCCTGTCAATGTTAAAAAAAATTAGCTTATTTACCTTTACCTACTAATTAATGCTCAATGAAAATGAAACCATTATATACCTATAAATATTGATTCCATTCAACTGGTTGGTTTTCCATTCCCCATTGCTTTTCCAATTTCCATTATATACATGTAAATAATGATGCCCTTTAACTAGTTGGTTTTTTGTTCCTCATTGCTTTGTGAATGCCAACTTACTGAATGCTCAGTTTACCTCCCAACCTTTCTTGAGAAAAAATTATTTCCTCGAGACCCTCAAGCCATGTGAACTCACTACCCCTTTCTGACTACAAAACACCACTCCAATCACCGGATCAATAGATGTTAACTAAGTCCTCCTTCATGAAAACTTCCGACAGCATTTTCCCACATTCTTCATTTTTTTTCCCTTTCAACTCCAATTCCCCTACTATTTATAATCCATCCCTCTTTTGACACCTCACCCCCCCTCATGCAAAAACCCTCAATTTATTTTATTTTGATAAATTCCAATAAACTTATCACCCATCCAAGTGGTGCCCCCTCCTAATTTATAGTCATGTTAATTATATAGTGTATATTCCCCCCTTTTTTCTTCTTTCTCTTTTTGTTTATTAATTAATTTAAATTTGTTTCTGAATAACAATATAATATTCGTTAATTAGTTTTATACCCAAATCCCTTCCTAATTGGGTAATTAACACTTCATTAATCCCCCCAGGCCCAAATTATAATTACCTTGCTACCTCAAATGTCTCATAGTTTTAGAGGAGTAAGGATTCCACAACCTTACTTTGCAACTCATGGTCCTAATCAGGAAATATGGGTTTTGCATCCATGTATCCTCGACACAGGTATCAATATGGACTCCACATCCTTGTCTATGTGACATATATACCTTCCTTATATTTATTCTTTTAAAGACTCCACATCTTGTCAATACATGGTAGTGAGTTCACACCCTTATGTTGGTGTGTTGGAAAGGCATCACCTTGTAGTCTGCACATACATAGCCACTCACATACAAGTAATTAATGCATTAGTTCAATCATACATTCCCTTCCACATGACAGTTTTTATAAGTATCATCCTCCACTGCAAAGGTTTATTGGTCATAACACAAGTAACTCGATTGACATGATTACAATTGTCCAAAATTGACATTACAGTCACTGATAGGATTTCCAAAGTTATAAGGAAGAAAGAGATCACAACCTTTCAAGCCTGTAGAAACCATAAGGAAAATAATGAGATCGATGAAAGAAAAATCCAACCATCACTACTATAAAGGAATTTACAAGGTTGATCCAGGTGGATATTGGTGGCCACCCACCTATTCCAGTTGGCTCCTCTTGACAATTTTTAGTTAAGCATGTTCTTCTATACTTCTTTGTAATTGTGGGTTCTACACTCTTGGGGCTATCTGAATCCATACACATCTTCCAGGTGGATATTGGTGGCCGCCCACCTAATCCAACTGGATTATTTTGGAAGTTTTCTGTCAATACATCTTTTTGTACCTCCATGGCTGTTTTGGGTCCCTAAACAGTGATTTTTTGGCTTGACATAATCAAACTATATATGGAGTCAAGTTTGATGGCATAATGTGTATTTCTCGAAAATACCTTTCCAATGGGCTATCACATGCCTAAAACGGAGGTCGTATGCAAAAGTTACGACCCCGGGAAGTTGAGGTACCAACTTACCTATTGGGGCCCACATAACTTTTGGCGTTTCATCTCCTAGGGTTAGGTTTTTGGATGTCTAGGGTTTTGGCATTCATGAGTAATGTTAAAAAGGCAACTAGAGCCTCATTGTAATCATTATGCTCAGACGAATGCACGTAGCAAGCCACATCTCTTCTCAGAGATAGCTACCACCATTCGAGCAAGTTGTTTCCAACTCTGCAGTTTTACAATTTCAACCTATTTTATTTATTCAATAGAAGTTATTGTTCACTGGATATCTATTGTTGTTATCTGTATCTATGTGTTATTGTATTAATTATGTTATTTCTTTTGTTCCACTCATAAATCCGGATCAGTGGAATCAGAGCGGTCTTCTTGTCATTTATTTTTCTTCGTGCATGTCCTCGACAAGATCTAGGTACAAGAAGTTGGGACTCAAACAAGTCGATCCTTTGCAAGATCAGCCATGGTGAGCCTGAAAACAACCCATGGGGGACGAAAATAAATATAATGGAGCATGAGATCCTTTTAAAATGTTGCTCGAGGAAGCCCTTGCACGACAAATGAACAAAATGATGGACAACTTTGCATAGATCCTTCAACGATTGTCCATAGGAGACGCATCTTCATCAAGTGACCATGAAACCCCCTTCAAGGTAAAAGTAAATTTTGATATTCCATTATTTGAAGGACTGATAGATGCGGATATTGTAGATAAATGGTTGAATCTACTCGAAGGGTATTTTTCGATCCACAATTTTTCCTACAAGGAAAATATTACTTGTGCACTCCTTAAGGTCATCCCCCATGTTAAGGACTAGTGGGATACTTACTTTGAGAAAAGGTCCATATAGGAATATGCAATATTTGTGGTCACCCCCACATGGGATTCCTTCAGGGATTCCATGAAAGAAAAATACTACCCTATGGGAAGCTACGAGGACCAGTACATAAGATGGACCATGTTGCATTAGAAAAGGGACCAGACAGTACCAGATTTCACCAATATTTTCCATACCCTGCGCACCAAATTGGGTATCAAAAACTTTGAACGACATCTGGTGCTCAAATATGGTGGTTGTCTTCATATATACATTCAAGAAAAAATGGAGCTTCTGGACATCGCATCATTAGGTGTGGATTATAGATATGTTGTCAAGATCGAGCAAACATTTAAGCAAAAGAGGCAAAAGTTTGGATCTACAAACTCCTCACAGCTGAAGTAGGGAAAAGGTGGCCCCAACCCATAAAACAAGGGACATAGAAAATATGGTCACCCTTAGGACAACCAGCCCAAGCCACAACCCAAAATGGGTAATGAAAAGTCGAAGAAGGACATGGAAAAGTGGTGTGAATACCATAAAATCCCTTGGCACAACACCGAAGAATGACGCTCCAAGTAATAACTGGTGGCCGAGCTAAAATATTTTGAGTCAAAGGTAGATCCTCACTCTGAATCAAATCCAATAGGTGGGAAACCGATCATTGATGTCGAACCCAGTGCCATTGTTTCTACCACCAAAGTCCAACCAAGCGAACCAGAAGAACCACAGGAAGGAGAACACCTATTTCACTCACATATGTGGGTAAAGGGAACTCCTCTGCATTTCATTGTCGATAACGGTAGTCAAAAGAACCTGATTTCAGCAGATGTCATCAAGTGGTTGGACCTACCGATAACACCGCACCCACAAACCTACCCCATTGATTGGCTTTGCCAAGGACAAGATCTTTGCATCAGCCAACAATGTTGTCTTCCCTACAACATCAAGCCCTTCAAAGACAAGGTATTGTGTGATATTTCTCCCCTCGAAGTTTGTGATGTTCTTTTAGGATAGCCATATTTGTGGAAGTGACATGTTATGTATGAGTCTATACCTCACAGTGTTATTATTACTTTGGGTAGGGAATTTTATAGGATACTAGAGGTAGAAACGCCTACAGCTATTTCTTTAATCTATGCTAAGCGATGTAGTAAGTTCATTTCACATACCTAGAAGTTCATCTTCTTTGTGATTCGTGCTCACAATAAGCAGAAGGTCACCACCACATCCATGACCTATGCACATAGCCTCTCTTTGCAGCAGAATCAAGTGGACGAGATAGTGGAAGAGTACATAGACATCTTCTCATCACCCACGAGGGTACTGACACACTGCCAAGTCAAGAATCCAATTGATCTAAACCTCTGTGCCCCGCTACCTAATGGACCAGTATATAGTCTCTCCTTGATGGAAAATGAAGAAATCAAGCGCTAGATCCAAGATCTGCTTCAAAAGGGGCACATATGACCCAGCTCCTCCCCTTGCAAAATCCTGATTGTGTTAGTGCAGTAGAAAGACGGTACATGGAGGCTCTACATTGATTACAGAGCATTAATCAAAACCATAGTCAAGAACCGGTACCCAGCGTGACCCTAACTTCGCCACCACTTATTAACTCTTGGGTACATGAGCAAATGTCACCAATTTTCACATCTAGGATGGATTGTTATGCCATATAGGCCACCTATGTGTTCCCACAAGTGAGTGTGCAAAGTTGATTGTGTAGGCTCACTATAGTCGGATGGCAGGACATTTTGGTGTGGAGAAATCTATGGTTGTTCTACAGAAACATTTTTAGTGTCCAAAACTTTGACAAGACGTTAGCAAATATATCAGATGTTGCAATGCTTGTGCCATTGTCAAGCCAACCATCAAGAGGCAAGGCTTATACACCCCTCTTCCTACTCCTGAGAGGCCTTGAGAATCCATCTCGGTGGATTACATGTTTGGCCTTCCGTCCACCAAGAAAGAAAATGATTGTGTATTTGTGGTGGTTGATCGATTTTTGAAGATGGTCATTATCACAGCCTGCCAGAAGAGCATTAAAACAACAAATACTGCCAAGCTCTTCTTCAAATGGGTGTGGGTCCATTTTGGGATACCATAGAAAATCACCTCAAATAGGGACAGCAGGTTCCTTAGCACATTTTGGTCGCGTCTCTGGTCACTGTTGGACACCAAGCTCACTAAATTCATTGCTTTCCACCCCCAAACTGATGGCCAAACTAAGGTCGTCAAACGAATGATTGTGCACATCCTTTGCATGTAAAAATATAAGCATTCGCATACATGGGACAAGATTCTTCCCTATGTTTAGCACAACTAAATCAGGGCTCTCCATAGCTCCATCGGTCATAGCCCATTTTAGGTGGGGTTGGGATTCCAGCCCTTGGGTCCCATTGATGTTGCACTACCTCTTGCAATCACATAGGCATAATATTCCCATGTTTATTCTGAGGCCGACAAAGCCACCAGATTCATTGAGTGGATTCAACACATCCACCAACAGGTCCATGAGATTTTACAAAAAACCAATGCTAAGTACAAGCAACTCCATGATCAACACTGGGTACCACACCAGTTTTAGGTGGGAGACAAGGTCTAGTTACATTTGCAGAAAGAGCACCTTACAGGTCCCCATCTAAATCTTTGCCCACTTCTCTATGGGCCTTACATGATCACCAAAGTTGTGGGTAGTAATTCTTTTGAGCTCAACACTCCACCCTTCCTTGGATTGCACCTAGTGTTCAATGTGGACCTCCTTCAGCCATATTTTCCACCATTATTGGACACCTCAGAGATCGCAGAACAATTGACACCAATAGATCTCAACCCTAACTGCATGGAATAGGAATCCACTGATCAGATAGTGGACACACAGGTCAAGGGAACTCGCCAACAGAGGATCCATCTTTATCGTGTTTTCAAGGCAGGGAAGCTCCAACACCAAGGCAACTGGCTCACCCAGGGCCAAATTCAGCAGAATTTTCCTCACCTAGTGGATAACTCAATGCAATGGAGACCATTTCTTCCTAGGGGGGGAGGACTGATCCAGGTGGATATTGGTGGCCACCCACCTATTCCAATTGGGTCCTCTTGACAATTTTCAGTTCAACACATTCTTTTGTACTTCTTTGTAATTGTGGGTTCTACACTCTCAGGGTTGTCTGAATCCCTACACATCTTCCAGGTGGATATTGGTGGTTGCCCACCTAATCCAACGGGATTATTTTGGAAGTTTTCATGTTAGTACATATTTCTCTACTTCTAGGGCCGTTTTGGGGCCCTAAACATTTTTTTTGTCTTTCCACAGTAAAATTATAGACAGAGTCAATTTTGACAACATAATGTGTAGTTCTCAAAAATTTCTTTCCAACAGGATATCACACACCTAAAACGGAGGTCGTATGCAAAAGTTACGACCCCAGGAAGTTGAGGTACCAACTTTCCCATCGGGGCCCACATAACTTTTGGCGTTTCATCTCCTAGGGTTAGGTTTTTGGATGTCTAGGGTTTTGGAATTCATAAGTAATGTTAAAAAGGCCTTTGGAGCCTCATTGTAATCATTCTCCTCAGACAGATGTGCCTATCAAGCCACATCTCTTCTCAGAGATAGCTACCACCATTCGAGCAAGTTGTTTCTAGTTCTACAGTTTTACAATTTTAGCTTAGATTTTATTTATTCAATAAAAGTTATTGTTCACTTGATATTTGTTCGTGTTCTCTATATCTCTTTGTTATTGTATTTATTATGTTATTCCTTTTGTTCCTCTCATAAATCCGGATCAAAGGTGGAATGTTCATATGGAAAATTCTACATCGGAGAAACAAAACAATCTTTCCAGGTTAGGATTAAAGAGTATGGAGATGATATCATGAGGGAGCACATACGTACATAAACATTAGTAGAACATTCCAATGGCATCAAACATCATATGTTCCTAGAAGACACCAAAATCCTCGCCAAGGAAGATCACTACTTCAAACATAGAATTAGGGAAGCCATAGAAATCATCAAACACCCCAACAACCTTAATAGAGATGGAGGGTTGGATATTAGTGAGAATTGACTTCCATTGATAAACAATAGAAGGAACAGGTAGTTTTGGTGAGCTCTCTTTCATTCTTTCTCCTTTTTGTATTGGTTTTCTTGCTTCCACTTTCTCCTTCTCTTATCTATCTAGTTGCTCTCTCTTTCCTTGTCTTTGGTTGTTTTTGGGCTCTCTACTTTTCTTTTGTTTTCTTCCTTGGTCTGTACCTCGTTTTGGTTTCTCTTTTAAATTTTTTTTACCCTCATCAGCCTTTTCTTTTACATCTCTTAGCTTTCGTTCTTTGTAGGGTTTCTTCTTTCTTTTGGTCTGTACCTTTGTTTGCCTATTTTTTAATTGATTTCCTATAACTTAGTTAATTTAACCTAATTTAAATAACCTTTTATACTATTAATAACGTCGTTTTATACTATTAATAACACCTTTTTATATTATTAATAACTTATTAAAACCTTTTAAAACTATACTATTGTTAATATTATTAATAATACTATTAATACCATTAATAATACTATTGAAAATATTATTAGTACTATTCATAATATTATTTATATTATTAATGATACTATTATAATAACCTTTTAATGCTATTAATAACACTATTGATCATACTTTTAATACTACTAATAATACTATTATTGATATCCTATTATAGTTCTTTTCTATTATTAATTACTATTACTATTAACAATTACATTTACACTATTAATAATATTATTATAAAACTAATTATAATATCCTTTATTACCATTAATAAATAATATAGTTCTTTTCTATTATTAATTACTATTACTATTAACAATTACATTTACACTATTAATAATATTATTATAAAACTAATTATAATATCCTTTATTACCATTAATAAATAATATTATATTATAGTAATATTCTATAATCATATTATTCGATTATTAATTAATATTAATGGGTATTCATAAACTAAAAAACCTAATTTTTTTTTTATTCTTTTGTTTGCTTCTTGTAGTTTTATTATTAGTTTAATTTTAAAGTTGATGATATTAATCTTTTTAGGGTTCTTGTGTTTGCTCTTTGATGTATTTATTGTAAGGTAGCCATCTTATCTTACTTGACAGTTTTGTCATGATGATGGATTCGATTGAAGATATGAAATGTTGACATATTGAAAATGATGATTGTGGATTTTCTAAACAATTTGAACAACTACTCCTACCATGGAAATCTTGAAACCCTAATTATATTCTCTATATACCTAGATTGTGTTTCAATTCTAAGGGTTAAGGAACACTTCATATTATCTTTGAGAACTTGTACACTTGTTTGTACCTCACTTATATGGCTCTCCAACAATCTAAAATTTACTTCAGTGCCTCCTTGATTATGCTCAAAGGACATTTTCAACTCTCCCAGTAAACTCTTCAAATGTCAATTTATGGATTCCAAGTGTGAAAACCTTACGTTTATTCCTTCCAATGCATGTACCATTATATTAATAGACTATGATATGTTCAATGGCTTCAATTGTTTTTTTTTACTTACCTTTGCAAGTTCAATATATTCACAAGAATGGAAACCCTTGGAAGAATACATTGGTACGGATTTTTTAATGTGATGACGTTTATTGCAATCTTGGGGTGAATGTGATGAACAGGATTAGTTGGTTTCTTCAACCAATCATAAGGGATGTTGATAATAGTTATGTATTGGGGGACCAAACATGTGGGTTGAGGATGGATCATTCACAAGGATCTCCAAGAGGTGATTAATATGGAGTAGGAACTCCTGAATTGTGGATTAATCAATTTGGATGAAGAAATTGAAAATATAGGTAGCATATTAGGAATATAAGGAGTGGAGATAATATGGTGATGGTAGAGGAGACAAGCCATCCATGTCTTGTACAAGTGAACAAACTGGGGGCAAGGCACTAAGGGAAAAACACTAGAATGGATCCATTAGAGAAAGTAATGCATCATATGAAAACTTATTGCAGATCCCAAAATTGAAATTGATAGCCAAAGAAAGGAAATTCTCTAGAGAAGGATATAAGGAGTGGACAAATGAGGAGAAAAATGTTGGGTCTGACACAATGGAATTGGTCATTGGAATAAAATGGAAATGCCTTAGAATGAAGAAATTTGAAAAGTTGTGATAGAAAGGAAGTTAAGGATGAGAAAAAATTCATCCAAGCTTACCCTACCCTTAATAATAAGAGATGTAACTTTATCCAATTTCATAACTCTATTATTCTCTAAGACCCCCTCACTTACGAAACTGAAATGAACTTGGTACTCGTATTTTCATTATGTTCAAATATAGAAATTACACTTTCAAGAATATTTAATCTAATTCTCTTTATTTGTTTGATAGGTCTTGATGGTCTTAGGTGATGGTAATTATCATCATCAATAATGTGTATCGGTGATTTGATAGTCTGAAGTTGAATTATTTATTTGATTATATTGAGGTTTATTACTGATAAGGACATGTTGTCCAATGGAAATAACATGCATTAGGTTAGGCACACAATTCATCATGTGTATGTTGAAACAACAATTATATATGTCTATGTTGAAGCATTGATTCCCCTTGTATAATTGAGAGAATTGTATATTCCTATCCAAGGGTGAAGCATTATGATGCTTTGAATTATTCAATGTTTTATGTAGATTTTGAATCATTAATGCTTCATGCATATCATTGGCACATCATTATGAAATGTTCAGGTTGCACCACTTTTATTGAAGAACAACATGAGTCAAACCTCTACAAAAACCTCCTATCCTTGAACAAATACCATCATAAAAACCTCTATAACCATTTGTCAAAGTTTTTGAAAAATTATTTTCTTAACATTTTTCTAAATAAAATGTTTCTTATTATGTTAATATACAAAAATGTTGCATGTCTTTGGAAACAAGGTTGTGTGGCAGTGCAGTCCCTGCCAAGGAGGTTAGAAAGCAAATTGTAAAAAATGGGGTTGAATTGTAAATGAAAAGAAGCGTTCAGTGAAAAATGTATATCACGGAAATGTTGTGTGCAACATGTATATCACGGAAGATGGGGAAAAAGTAAATGAGGGTTGCACCATCTATTTTTTGAAAGTATATAGCAAACCTATTATTTTTTTTTAAGTATATAAGAAAGTAAAAAAATTGTTTGCAGTGCAAGAATAAATTTGGAAAGTTAAATGCATTGTCCATATGAACTGGTGAAAAATAAAAATATATGATGACATAAAATTAATATGAGATAAGAAATATAAAAAATTTAAATGCATTTGTGAACATGGGGTATAAGTAAATGACAGTTGCATTGTTGAGGACCATTTATTTTGAAATATATATAAAAAGAAAAGTATGTAACATATAAAAGAGTAAATGTGTTTGCAATACAAACTGGTGAAGGATAAGAATAAAAGTCTGTAACATATTAAAAATTAAATGCATTTGTCATACAGAGTGGTGAAAGATAAGAATAGATTATGTAACATATAAAAATTTAAATGCATTTTTATTTGAAATATGTCAAAAAATAAAAGATGGTTACATACTGCTAGAAATTTTGAAATATACAAAAAAATTAAAGTCTGTTACATATAAACCAGAATTTCAATGCGTTTTCCATGTAGACTGGGATTGGGGCTCTTGAGGACCATTAGAGAAATATGTACAAGAAACAGGACTGTGGAAAGAAGATAGAGTGCAATAGTTGCAAAAGAAAATAAATGGAAAGGTATAAGTGTTTGCCTATACATCTGTATTTAAGAAACTGGAATAACTGGGTTGATAAACAAAGAAGGATGTAATGAGTGAAATTATAGTGAGGGTAATTATTTGGCTATTTTCTTGCAACTGTCGTTTCATTAATGTCATCGACGACTGCGGTTTCAAGGATGTCCTCCACGGCTACTGGAATGTTGGCAACTGCCTGTTGCCTTTTGTCGGCCGCCTGTTTCAATTGCCTTTCAAGTCATTCTTCAATGTAACCTCTCATTGGGGAGACATTGATCTCATTCTGGATTTTTTTGTTGAAAAGATCGTTTTCTAATTCCCAAAAGTCGATAGAAAGATTAGAGAGAGCCTGATGAATTTCCTCATTCTGTATTGCATATTTGACTAGCCAGTCGTGGAGGTGAGCTTGATCAAATGGAAGGATGTTGTAAAAATTTTGCAGAGATAAGGTCTTAAACATAGAAACATGTTTATCGAACTCTTGCTTGGTTAAGGGAAACGAGTTTGCGATTAAGTGGGGGTCTTGGAAGTCGTAGGTTTTCCCGACTAAGTCTATATTTGACAACTTTTTGAATAATATATATTTCTTCGATATGGCATGTTCACATGACTAAACAATGAGATGCAGGTTCTTTACTTTTTCTTTCCAACATGCATTCAATTGGTCGATGTGGTTTTTTGATGGAATATCTTCTTCTCTTCTTTTTGTTTCTGTCATATTGTTGACAATCTTGCCAAAAGGGATGACCGTTTTTTAAAATAATTTTTCTTCATCTTTTAATTCGGCCTGTAAAAGCTCGAGCAAGCTATGTGCCCTGGTTCCAAGGGAAGTGATGGTTTGTGATATTTTCCAGGCCTCGGTAACTAGTTCCACTCTTTTTTTGATATTGTTCTCCACATATCCTTTATAGGATGCGAGCAGGGTGGAGGATGCTTTTACATTGGGTGTAGGGGTTCTAGGCATGGCTATTTCCAAAGGATCGACAAGAAATGGCATAAGAATGAAAGTGTCTTCCAATTCCTTGATTCAGTCCTTCAGTCTGGCATTCTCGGTCTCGATGCCTCCAATGGAATCATGAAGTGCTTCTTCGGTTGCGGTGTGAAGTTGACAGATTTGGGGCGGTCACATGTTGGCAACATCAACCTATGAATGAGATTTGCCTTTCTTATTTTTAACATTTTTTTTTCTGAATTATCAATTTTTTGTTCTGGCTATCAAAAACAACGCTCTGGAACATGAAGGATTCATCTTCATCAAAATTTTCAGTGACGGATAAGTCCATTTGATGGCTATGGTGGATGGCGTCTCCGGGCTGATCAAGGAAGCATATCATGGTATCTAGATCAGTGTCAAGTTCCATGTTCTGACTCTAAATTTTTGGTTCTTCCGCCTGCCCCAATTTTTTTTTTCTCTTCTTCTCTACTAGAAGCTTGTGAGAACTATCAATTTTAGAGTGAGGAGGGTCATTAACTCCTCCTCCGTTTGAAGAACTCTAGGTTTCTTTGTTGCTATGATGGGTCGTTGGAGCGATGCTCCGAGATGTAGTACTTTTTGGAGTGGTATTTGCGGATTGAACACTCTTTTCATTGGGGCCTTTCCCCTGTTGTGTGTACAATTTAGTGCATCTTTTCATTGTCTGCACCTCGTCGGCATTAGAGGCAGGACCGTTGTCGCCACTGTCTCATTTTTTGAGCAGGTGTTTATTTACAAAACAATTGTCGAGGCCAAGTGTTTGTAAATGTTGTCTAAAAATATCATAGGGGTCGAATCCTCTTATGTCTTCATCATATCTTAGGTTGGAGATGCTAGAATGTGCTGCGAAATCATCAATTTTTTTGACGTTTTTTAGCATGAACTCCCCTATTTTCCAAGGTAGAGGAATGAACTGTTATTTTTTCTTCCTTTGGAACAGATGGAACCAGTAGCTATATTGATGTGCTACTTCTGCAACAAATATTTTCTCCGTAATGTGACATGGAAGGAGAGCAGGTTGTTCCATGGAGCCAAAAATTCTTATGACAGTGTAATTATCCAAATGTTCGAGTGTCCCCTTCTTGTCCAAAAAGCTAGTTGCCTATTCAGATATGCGGGGAGCATCTTCTCCTAATAATAAAACTTTGAAAACAGACAGGAATCCATTAAAAACCTCATAAAAACAGTGGGAATCCTTGTGCTTCCACAAGGCATGGTACCAAAATGTTACTGGGTGGAATTTGCAGTTGACATTCTTGGACAAAGACAGTTGCGGAAACCGATAGGAATGTGCTATTGCAAAAACTAAATAGGATGACATATAAAATTTCTTTTCCCTTTTGTAGCTTGACAATTGGGAAGAGATTTAATGGGAAATTAACCTACCCCAATCAAAAATGGCTTGTTCATTGACTGTGAAATACAAAATATAAAGAGCCATGCGAGAAACAGTAGCTGTGGACTCCTATCCCATAATTCTTGTAAACATCCAGGCAATTTCATGAAATGGATTTCTAAATGAACTAACCTACATGCCTGTAATATCTTCAGGAACCAGATTCGGGTTTTCAAGAAAAAGGGGCAAGAGGTCCAATCTGTTATTATGCTTTGCCAGGAACTATTTTCAATCTTCTCCTCTGAACGTCAATGTTGGCTCTGCCAATTTCAGCATCCGGCGGAAGACCTGAGGTGACAAATAAACAGAAGAGCGGTCCTACAGTGGAATAATTATTTTTTCTGCAATAAATTTATCGGCGCACCAAGAGACCAAGTCCTTACAGTCAAAAACCTCAGGGACACAACCTACATGAGAAATCCCAGAGGTCCAAATTACTTGGTTCTCTGCGGCAGAGGTTGAGTAATAAGAAAATGCCCTGGACCAGTGGAAGTTCTGGTCCTCGCGCCCGAAGATGTTCACTATATATCCACAGAACTGTTGTTGAGTTGATGCCATAAGTTTATGAGAAGGTTGCTTTACTGCATATGATGGTTTAAATGAACAGTTAGAGCTGATAATGTAACTTTTCGATAAATCTTGGTTAAATTCTTATGAATGGGAAAGCTCCTCGAGCCTTTCGCTGATTAATGACAATCTATAATGTTGGTGCATGATGAACTGCTAGCATTGAAGTTTATTTATTGCATATTTAGAAATGTGAAGCTGGTGGGTACAGCGAAGAGAAATTAAAGAATGGAGGTTTTGTGAACATGTGAAGGCCACACCGTGTGAACATGATTTCATGATTTTGAAATGAACACTCGAAAGGGGTAATATAATCCCCCCTCAAATTTTGGTTTAATGCACATCAATATGAGATGTCCTCGAGCCTTTCGCCCATCAATGACAATCTATACGGTTTCAACATGATGGCCTGTTAGAATTAAATGCCAGTAATTCCATATTTAGAAACAAGATATGTATATATATATATATATATATATATATATATATATATATATA
>ML789419.1:902558-916696 GCA_009831015.1 Picea engelmannii
TGCATGTCTAGAAACAAGAATAATGATTTTGCTGCAACATTGTACATTGGTATTGCTATGTTCTATCTGCATTACAAATAGAATTCAACGTTGGTTTTCCATTTTTTGTTTGCATAAAAAACTGGTGGATTCACATAGTACATTGGCATATAATTGTTACATGTTCCATATTAGAAAAGATAAGCTAAGTAAACACAATATCGAAGAGGTACGAGAGCATTGAACCATGCCAATTAGAACATGCGTTAAACCCAGAAAAGAGGCAACAACGAAGAGTCGAAGGAAATATTTTTTAATAGAAAATGCATTTAAAAAAATAAGAAAAAAACCGAGTATTGTACATCTATCCTTAGAAATTGGACCCAGTTCTCCGGGCCAAAACATTGAAGGTATATGCGACAAACACAGGCACGAGATCCGCAACATGCAATATCTTTGCAGTTTTCTCCTCGATGAATCATCCTGTGTTGAAATTGATATTTTTCACAAGCTTCCCCTGAGGAAGAAGATGAAAATGGTTGCAGGGCAAGTGGAATAGTCGTTAGCTGAAATGCCTCTACATAGTCCAAAACAATTCAGTATCACATCTTGCACATCCAATTCCAGAGGCCCAAATTAGTCCATTCTGGGCAGAAGGAGATGACTAGTAGGAAAATGCCTTGCAGCAACGAGAGTTTTGGACCTGATTCCCGAAGATATTAATCAATATTTTTTTGTCTTGAAATATATCTCTGGGAGCATCAACATATCATTTCTTTATAGTGAAACTCTTCCGCCCAGAACGAACTAATTTGAAACTCTAGAATTCCTACTTTCGCGTTGCAGAGTGGTTGTTGCATTCACCGTCGGTTTCTTTTCTGAAACTCCTTTTGGTGTTGTCATCACTGCCATCACCGAGCCGGGAAGTTCCGTTCGTTATGGTTGATTTCAATTTGGGCGCAGGAGTGGGAAGATTCTCTGCATTGCCATCATCCATTGTCGTATCATAGTCCATTAGATCATCTTCTTCCAGCTCATAATTCATGGCATCAACTTCTGCGACAACCATGAATGCAAGTGGGCAGGTTCTCTAAGCAGCCAGGGTTTCCATGGAATTTTTTGGCTTGAAATATATCTCTCGGTGTACCAAGAGACCATCTCCTTGTTTGCTCCTGGGTGGAGGGAGATGAATAGTAAGAATATGCCCTGGAATAATGGAACCTTTGGCCATTATGCCCCAATGTGTTTACTGTGTGTGGAGAGAACTGTTGCCAGAAATTATTAAGAATTTATGTTTGCTCGAGATGATGTTTTAAATGAAAATCTTGGAGGGATAATATAACCTTCCGCAAATTATGGTTTAATGTGTATCAATGGAATATGTCATCGATCCTTTTGTTGATCAATGACAGATTCCAGGGTCCGTGCGGAATGAGTTGTCACCATCATAGCTCACTAATTGCACAATTATAAAAAAGTGTGAAGGTGGCGGTGATGGCGAAAAGAGATTAAGAATTAGAAATTTCTTAGAAGGACCAACCCGTCCGTGCACAAAAAAAAAATATTGCATCGCCTTTCAAATGAATACTTGGAAAGGATAACATACTTGTGCACAAATCTTAGTTTAATTCGTAGTAATGACAAATCTTCTTCGGATTTTCATACATTAATGACAATCTTAACAGTTCCTACAGAATGGCTACTAGCATTAAAGCTTAATTATTGCATATCTGGAAACAAGTACGAAGGCAGGGGTGATGGAGAAACCGATTCCAAGAAATACCAAAGTATGGAAAGCGATCGGGTGGGTTACAAAAGAAAAACGGCAGAAGATATACCCAAGAGACGTGAAGGGTCGATTGTCATATTGCATCTCAGTGACAGATATTGACTGTCAATTTGTATGTCACGGAATTTGTAAATTGACAAGCGGACCTGCGGGCTGCCTACCTCAACATTGCACTTTCATTGTTCCATGTCCTCCAAATAGCACTCGAATTTTCATGATATACAGATTGATAGATGGAATCGAGGGCTGGCGGGTTCAATATTTCCATTGTTTAGGGATGGAAATCGCTATCAACTATCTAACATATCTAAAAACATTATTTTCAATACTAAATTATTGATATTACATATTGATCTTGCATAATTTTATTAGATGAGAAAGTTTGTACAATCTGGTCGAGCAAGTTAATTAAATTTTTTGCGAAAAACAAACAATACATAGTAGACATGTACTTTTATAAAGTATGGACATGAGATTTTATATAACATATGCGGATCCCTCATTCCATACTTACACACTTTTTCGATTGCGAGTTCTCAGCTTGGCGGGCTGAAAAATTGAGCCTCTATTTATCTGTGTCCTACAAATAGAACCCACACTTCCATGATATACAAATGGACAGGAAGAATTGCGGGTTGGTTGGTTCAACATTGCACTTTTATTGTCCTGTAGCGATTCCATATTAATTCCATATTTAGCCAGTTTTTTGGATCGGGGGCTCTCGGGCTGGTGGGCAAAAAAATGGGCCTCTATTGTTTCGCGCTCTACAAATAGCACCTACAATTATGAGACATACAGATTTAGGAGCGGACCTACAGTAAATTATTACTGTTAAACATTGATATTGCAGAATTTAATTAGACGAAAAGGTTTGTATAATCTGGTTGGCCGAGTGATATAAACGTATTCCGACAAATGAGAAATACATAGTAAACATGTACTTTTATAAAGTATGGACATGAGATTTTATAGAACATATGTGAATCCCTCATTCCATACTTGGGCAGTTTTTAGATCGCGGGTTCTCGGCTTGGCGGGCTGAAAATTGAGTATCTATTATTTCGTGTCCTGCAAATAGCACCTACACTTCGCGATATACAAATTGACAGGCGGACTTGCGGAGATGACTCTCTATATAAATTATGGACATGAGATTTTATAGAGAATATGCAGATCCCTCATTCCATACTTACACACTTTTTGGATCACGACTTCACGATCTGGCAGGCTGAAAATAGAGTCTCTATTGTTCCGTGTCCTACAAATAAAACCCAGACTTTCTCTATATACAAATTGATAGGAGGAAGTACGAGCTTCTT
This sequence comes from Picea engelmannii, assembly GCA_009831015.1. Lineage (NCBI taxonomy): Eukaryota > Viridiplantae > Streptophyta > Pinopsida > Pinales > Pinaceae > Picea > Picea engelmannii. The sequence goes on from ML789419.1 coordinate 905,646, forward strand.
GGTTGAACATTACATTTTTATTGTTCTGGAACATATGCGGATACCTCATTCCATACTTGGGAACTTTTTGGATCGCGGGTTCGCGGCATGGCGGGATGAAAATTGAGTATCTATTGTTCTGTTTCCTACAAATAGATTTTATAGAACATATGTGAATCCCTCATTCCATACTTGGGCAGTTTTTGGATCGCGGGTTCGCGGGCTGAAAATTGAGTATCTATTGTTCTGTGTCCTACAAATAGCACCTACACTTCTGCGATATACAAATTGACAGGCGGACTTGCGGACATGACTCTCTATATAAAGTATGGACATGAGATTTTATAGAGCATATGTGTATCCCTCATTCCATACTTAGGCACTTTTTGGATCATAGGTTCGCGATCTGGCGAGCTGAAAATAGAGTCTATATTGTTCTGTGTCCTACAAATAGCACCCATACTTCCGCGATATACAAATTGACAAGAAGACCTACAGGCTGCTTGGCTAAACATTGCATTTTTATTGTTCTGGAAGATATGCGGATACCTCATTCCATACTTGAGCACTTTTTGGATCGCGGGTTCACGGCCTGGCAGGCTGAAAATTGAGTATCTATTGTTCTGTGTCCTACAAATAGCACCTAGACTTGCGCGATATACAAATTGACAGGTGGACTTGTGGACATGAGTCTCTATACAAAGTATGGACATGAGATTTTACAGAGCATATGCGGATCCCTCATTCCATACTTAGGCACTTTTTGGATCACGGGTTTGAGGCCTGGCGGGCTGAAAATAGAGTATATTGTTATGTGTCCTACAAATACCATCAACACTTCCGTGATATACAAATTGACAAGAGGACTTGCGGGATGCTTCGCTGAACATTGCATTTTTATTGTTCTGTAGCGATCCCGTATTAATTCCATATTTAGCCACTTTTTTTGATCGGGGGCTCTCGGGCTGGCTGGATGAACATTGCGCTTTCATTGTTCTGTGTCCTCCAAATAACACTCGGACTTCCGCGATATGCACATTCATAGATGGACTCGAGGGCTGGCAGGTTCAAATTTGCCATTTTTTAGGGATGGCAATTCCTATCAACTATCCAACATATAAAAAAATATTGTTTTCAATACTAAATTATTAATATTACATATTGATATTGCAAAATTTAAGCAGAGGACAAAGTTTGTCCATTTTGGTGGACCAACTGATATAAAAATTTCAGACAAACGAGCAATACATAGTAAACATGTACTTTTATAAAGTATGGACATGAGATTTTATACAGCATATGCGCATTCCTTATTCCATACTTAGGCACTTTTTGGATAGTGGGTTCACGACCTAGTGGGATGAAAATTGAGATTTTATTGTTCCCTACCCTACAAATGGCAGCTAGACTTCCGCAATATACAAATTGACAGGCGGACTTGGGCTGGTTGGATGAACATTGCACTTTTATTGTCCCGTAGTGATCCCATATGAATTCCATATTTAACCAATTTTTTTTATCGGGGGCTCTGGGCTTGGTGGGATGAAAATTGGGCCTCTATTGTTCCGCGCTGTGCAAATACCACTCACAATTATGCGATATACAAATTGACAAGCAGACCCGCGACCTGGTTGGCTCAACATTGCAGTTTCATTGTTCCATGTCCTCCAAATAGCACTCGGAGTTTCGCGATATACAGATTGACAGATAGACTTGAGGGCTGGCGGGTTCAAGTTTACCATTGTTTACAGATGCTAATCCCTATCAACTATCTAACATATCTAAAAACATTATTTTCAATACTAAATTATTAATATTAAATTTTGATATTGCAGAATTTAATTAGACGAGAATGTTTGAACAATCTGGTCGGGCAACTGATATAAAAAAATTCCGACAAACGATGAATACATAGTAAACATGTACTTTTAGAAAGTATGGATGACATTTTATAGAACATATGTGGATCCCTCGTTCCATACTTGAGCACTATTTGGATCACGGGTTCTCGGCCTGCCGGGCTGAATTTTGAGCCTCTTTTGTTCCGTGTTCTGCAAATATCACCCAGGCTTCCACAATATACAAATTGGCAGGTGGACTTGCGGACTCCACGTCTGGCGGGTTCAAGATTGCAATTGTTTAGGGATGCTAATCCTAAATAAACTTTATTTAAAAACATTATTTTCAAATACTAAATTATTAATATTAACTATTGATATTGTACAAGTGAATTACATTAAATTATTAAAGGATGTTAAATCGCTTATTTTTTTAAAAATGAAGAAAACAAAAGAAAGTTTGTTTAAAATTCTATCACCGCAAGCATAAGAAGGACCAATTTGAATTTTAAGGCCCTCTTGTTCATATGATATCACAATTGCACTCTGCACAGTATATATTCGTTGATTTCAAATTATTCCAGGATATTAATTTTGCTAAGTTCATCGAATAATCAAAAATGCCAAAACAATGACCAATTTGAATTTTAAGAGCCTCTTGTTTCTCTAATAGGACAATTGCACTTTTCACACTATATATTCATTGATTTCAAATTATTTCAAAACAATAATTTGACCAAGTTCATCGATCAACGAAATATGCTAAAGCAAGCCACATAGTACATTTGCGTCACAGCGCCATAGAAATTATCAAGTAGATTTGCAGGCCAGCTGGCTAAAAAATTCAATTATATTGTTCTATGTCCTCCAAAGAACAGTTGGACTTCCATGGTATACAAATTAACAGACAAAGCAAATAACCAAGAACCAACCATACTTAAACAGGCCACAAGCAACTTCCCAGAAGGTTCCATAGAGTAGAACCCATCGACCTTTGCACCAAACAATTTGATATACAAATAAAAGACGTCGTTGCATTCATTTTCTCTTGCATCTGGTATATGTTCCTAGTAGAAAATAACCGGGAACATGCGATATATGGGGATTATAGAGATATGGGCCAAGTCCAACGACCATTCATCTGGATGTTGAACAAATGTTACAGAGACAAATGAGGTATTTTTGTTTCCTGTCGAAGTTTGATATATATATATATATATATATATATATATATATATATATATATATATATATATTTTTCCCCTTCTACAGCCGATATGCAAAATTGTATTGTCCTCATTCAAGGTGAATTTGTTGTGTATGCGAAGCTGCCACAGCATGTAGACACTGCTTTCCTTTTTCGGTAGATATGTTTCATACGACAACTCTGCCAACTCAGGGAGCACATTTTGTAACAGAGGTTGCCTAACCATACAATGAACGGTTGTGTTTCCCATGGTTCAGATAACAGCGTTCATGCAATGTCCATATATACATGGACATGTTTCACCGCATCGCAGACAATGAATGGTATCATCACTTATCAAAGCGGAGGCAGAAGTAGCAGAGTTGCATCTTGCACATACATGCTCAAAGGGGGTCGAGTACATATTGGATACAACTAAAATACCTTCAACCTAGGAACATGAGCAAATTGATTAATACATTGAACAACATAATACACAACTGCACCCCCCCCCTCCCCTTTAAAAAAAAATAAAAAAATATTAAGCAGGCGTGGAATTTTGTTGAAGGCTATTTCTATAAGCAAAGCGAGAATGTTTTTGTGGATGTATACGCACAATAGTTGTAGAGCTAGATAGTTTCTTCAGATCCTCTACTATATATGCTCGCAACTATGTTACAAACGTTGCCTGGGTTGTCTGAAAGATCCTTTATCTAACATCCCTCTTATTTGTTATATTTTTGAACAACATAAGTGGAATCTGCCCTCTATGCAATTGTTGTTCCATTGACGAAAACAAATCCGAATACATATCGAACAATTGTAGCTGCAACATGGAACAATGCAATATTTGTGTAACTTATCCGACATACATGCACATGCAAAAGTAAAGGACAAAACTAAACATGAAAAGTGGTACCATTTCCTTGTCGTTGTCGGACTCACCGTCCTTTATATGGAGAATGTGTTGCGAGCCAACTTTTCTCACCAGTGTGAAAGCAACCCCAATCGTTCTGATTGGGTAAATATCAATTCTCTGTGCAAGCTGGCTGATAGTCGAGTCTGGGACGAAACGATATTCTGAACAAACAGCAGGAATTTTTTCCACAATGCTTGTTTAGTTGAGCGAAATAATTCGATCGCAATCACCACGGTCATATACTGTTTTGGGCAATATATTAAAATATGTAATGGATATCCCATTACGCGGCAATATCTTTTCTTCATGTTTCTGGACAAGTTGTGGAGGAACTGTCGGTGTCACTGTCATCATGGTTTCCTTGTCTGTCATGTCAGCACGCATAATGGATCTACTTTTGTTTTCCTTGTCCAAGTAGGTGCTATAGACAACCATTATGTCCCCAACGAACACTTGTCCAGTTTGGCAGTTGTTCAAGCCCTCTATTGATAGTAATTTGGATGTCACAACTCTAGACCTGATAACATTTTTTTGAACAGGAAAACTAAAGTGAATGGTAGTGTGCTACAAGTACACGCATATTTTTGATGAACTATGGAGCCAGAGTTTCGCAACCACACCTCTTAGTCTGCAGAACATGCAGCACTTCTTGCGAGTTGAAAACCATGTATTTCACATGACATCATCATATCTTCCATGCCATAGATGAATATATACCCCAACAAATTTGTTTAGTAAACATAGTAAGAGTAGAGGGTATGCATATTTACCTTTGGCCTTGTCAATCTGTCGATGTCTGGGATGACTGGTTGCTCATGCCCGTGTCACTAGTCCAACTTTTTCTGATGAAAGCATATGCAGATGAACATCAGGACTAAACAAGCACATGGATCGTATATTGTCCATCAGAAGGACCAAATAACCATAAAACTATATGCATCTGAATTTTTTAATTGGAGAAATGTTTAACAGTAAAGAGGGCGTGAGCACGGGGCACCATGGCCAATATGTATATCGCGGACCCCTGGAAGCCAGGGGACCAATATTCAACCTGCCAGTCTGGCACCTGCAATCAAGAAAGTGGGTAACTATGGAAGAAGGTAGAAGCACAACCACATATGTGAATCCGTTAGTCCACCAACCGACGCACGAAGGAATTTTCTGAAAGCACACTAGGCAGATGAATTAGAAAACAAAAGGGATAATAGAAAATGGAAAAAGTAGAAATAGAGAGCGCAGAAAGGCCCATTACTGCAAAGTCATCTTTTTCAAGTCTAATATCATATGCCCCCACCCAGTTTGTATATTTAATTTACCAGCACACTTGGTATACCTTTTAGAATATTGCACCACAAAACCCTCTCATGTTGCATAGAACGATTCATCTCTCTGTCCAAGCAACCTGTTTTTTCCAAGGTAGCAACGTCGAAGATGCAATGGACACGAAGGAAATTTAGTATGAAGACAGGCATCTAAAACAAAGAGAAATATCTCTATTTACCCGCCAAAGAGTCCTTCGTCTTGTCCAACCATTTTGTTTGTTTAAATGCAACAATGCATCCCAAACACAACGGACATGAACCAGCTTAATATGCAAGAAGGAATGCATATAAGCAAGAAAACTTACCATGTACGAAGGCACACAACTAGTTTAACACATATACAGATCATAAATGAAATACAAAACAACGCAATATGAAACAACAGTACAAGCATGCACCTTTCTATATCCTCTTCATCCGATGCAGTCAACACTCCCTCGTTTTCTCTAGCTACTCTGTTTGTTTGAATGTGGGAACACACAAAATTCAATGAACATCAATGGAGGTTGGTATTCACCGGAGAACAAGCAATATGTACACACAACAAAACTGGCTAAACGAACATTCTAGAAAGGCAGAAACATGAACCTTTGCGCTTCTCTATCCATGGCTGCAAACACGTAGTTTTTTTTCCCTGGCCAAAATATATTACAAGGCACAAAATATCACGCAATTGCATGGTCGCAACTAAACGATTTCTGGTTTTCCCTGGCAATTTATCCAGATATGCCCTTTAACCATGTTCTTTATCCTCTACACAGATTTTTGTGCCCACGATACAAGTTCTCAATTTTTCGTGGCTAACCACCCATACATGCTTCCAGACATCAAAATATAATCTTGCAAAATCTTTGTTGCACATATCATATCTCAAGCATAAAACCAATTCTATCATGCGCACACCAGACTATGTAGAGGAGAAATAACATGTAATTTCATATCCGCACATCTGACCATACATGGTTTATAAATGTAGCCTGCATACATATGCTTTATTCCAACAAAAAAACAACAGATATTGTAACTTCACATGTAATCCTCCAACAATTTTGCATGCAACTATTTTCTTTCATGGTAGGACTGGAGCACCAGCAAAATCTCACAGAATAACAGATATTGGCCTCGGAAAACATGGAAAATAACACAACTGCATGTCGACTCGTGGGTTTAGGCGTTGAACACTGTAAAGCACCCCCCAAAAAAAAAAAAAAATCCAAAAAAAAAGAAAAAAGAAAATCTCCAACCACCGTCGCTGCACCCCAACCCTGCAACGCTGAATCAAACAAAAGAAAACAATAAGGACCAAAGATCTCAGAAAGAACGAACATGCCAAACTGCACCCCCAGGGCCCCAAAGCACAAACCCCAGCAAAACAAACAGAACCAACGAACCAACAAGAACCATCAATCCAGTGAACAACATATGTATCTCCAACGATTACGAAACTGCAGCCCAAGAACAGAAGGAACCAGAAACATACAAGGAACATGCGACTACAAATAAGCAAACATTCTTACTTGCAAACTACAAACATTGAACAACAAACAAGGAATACAAAATGAAACTATGGCATCGAAACTTACTCTGAAATGATGAAATGTTGAGTGAAACAACAAGAAGTAGCAACCGACAAACCATCGAAGAAGAAGCACTCACCGAACCCGTAAACAATGTATGTAGCTTCAAGATTACGAGGATGAAACATACAATGAAAGAAACCGACAAACTAGTGAAGAAGAAGCACTCACTGAACCAGCAAACAATGTATGTAGCTTCAATGGCAGAACAAGGATGAAACATACAATTTTTGTCAAACTGGTGGTGGACAAGCAAGATTGTGCAAATTCACTGTAACTGTATACAAAATTTCGAGGAAAAATGTACTCCGAGAAGCGTATTTACATAAACATTTAAGACTGTCAGGATGTCTAGGGACCTCGCACTATGCAAACATTTAAGCTGTCAGGAATGTTGGAGGACATCGCGTCATGTAAACGTTTACGCTATCCGGCCTATTGAGGCATCTCGAAATAAGTGTCAATACATTTAAAAAAATATACATCCGCCTAAGACGCCATAAACTTTGGAATTCTCAATCACTACAAAGCTTGGATATCAAAACATTTCAATATGCTTAGTACATATGAAAACTTACGGATATATTCACCTAGCATAAAATGCTAATACAAACATTCCAACTAATGCTAGCATTAATCGACCTTCAAGCAATATAGAGGAAAAATATATGAATAAAAAATATTGTCTACGAGAAAAACTTTGGATATGTTTCCATATAGTACATTGGGAATAGCGAAGCCGACAATAAGACCTCCAATCTCTTATCCAATCAGATCAGTACATATATGTTGCTTTTTATTATATAAAAATATATGTTTTTAATTCCATAGCTCCAACAATAGTATTCTGCAAATATTTTGGGTCAAAGGACAAACTAATATGTAGTCAATGCATTATCGATTTCTATAGTCCCTCTATGTCTACGGCAAGGACTAATAAAAGGATTATAAGGACAACTACCACAAAGTTCATAGTGTTAATATCTAATACTCTTATTATTAAATAAAAAATGATGACATGTAGAGCCGAAAATAAATCTACCATAAAGGAAACACAAGTAAACCACCTCCATAGAATTAAAAGTCAAAATCATAGGCCAACTAGTTGAATAAGAGTGTTAAATCAATCAATTATCAATATAGTGTTTAAAATGAAAGGAGGGTCTTTATCCTTGGGGATAACCCCATCTATCTACTCTAGAAACAATATTGTCTATAATTTGTCCCCGTCTCATTAACATGCTTGGGTCGTTGTAGGTTTCTCTAATTTAGAGTTGCCCAAACAACATATCTAGTTCTATATCAAGAGTGACCACTAATAAAATATCATAGAGGAGTTGAATACGAATGTAATTAATTAAGGAGGACCTTGGTGATGATGTATTTTACAGTGCCCAAAACTCTAACAATTGACATAGATGCACCACTTCCATCTTCACTTTTCTTATCTACATGTAAATCTAAAAGTATAAATATTTACATTAGAGAATTATAATACTACATGTAAATCTAAAAGTATAAATATGTACATTAGAGAAGTAAAATATGTTTATGTTGTGTATTATTTTACCTTATTGAAATAAGGTAGAGAATATCATTTATAATTATCTTCCATATTGTACAAATCCTTTTAATTTTTCTTATCTTAAATTTTTTTTTTTTCTTATCTTACGACTTTTTTCAATAAAATAATATTTTCTTTATAATATTTAATTAACAAGTGTTTAAAAATATTAATACACTAAAACATTAAACCTTACTCCTATAAGGGAGGTTAATAATGACGAAGATAAAAGTTTACCACATAGAATGGTAGCACAATAAATCTCAAAGTTTTATGAAAATCATATTATAGAATGGTACCACAATAAATCTTAAAGTTTTATGAAAATCATATTTTAATGCATTTTTTTTTTAATGAAAATCATATTTTAATGTATTTTTTTTCCGTAGAAAATTCACACTAATTATATTAATATATAATTTTTCAGACATCATTATTCTTTGAAAATGTCCAATACAATAATCATCCCACTCCTAATAGTTCTTCAAAATAAATAGATTTAGAACTTCCAAAACAAAATAGCAAAACTCTATGACACAAATACTCCTCAATCTAACAAGACCAACTATTAACTTTGAACCCAATACAAAAATTCCAAGAGAAACCCCAATATTAAAAAATGTCAAAATGTTGGACAATTCCAGCAAACTCTCTATGCCAGGAATAATAAAAGAGACTTCCACTCGATGCCAACAAAGCTTGCTTTGATAGGCTATCTTCCACCAGATTAGTCTCTCTATAGATATGCTAAAAACTAATATTCCTAAAAGTAGTAACAAGTTTGCTAGTTTTCCTTTTCCAACCTTCTATGTTTATTGCCCGAATATTTCCTTTTTTTTCAAGCCAGTCAATTATTACTTTTGAATCGCCTAGTCACTGAATATCTTGAATATCCAAATGCTCTGCAATAAATAGAGAAGCCCACGCGCTCAACAACTCTGCTTTGGTGCTCGTTCCCTCCCCACTGTTGAAATACCATCTATATTCCGTCAAATCTCTAGCTTTTATAACACCACCTACTCCACAACTGGAACCCCCTGCCACTGAAGCTCCATCAAAAAAATCCACTGCAAAACCAACAATCTTGTTTATCGTATTCACTCTTAAAATCTGTTGTTTTGAGACATTAGACTTATTCATGAAGGCTCTGATAGCCCTGTGAACAGTAGCTCTTGACGAGGGAGCCTTTCCTTCAAAAATTAGTCTATTACACTCCATCCATATGTTCCAGGGAATCAACAATGGCATATTTTTTTACAGTTCCTTCTTCCTTCTCCACTCGTCCATACATTCACTGAGAGAGGATCTCGTCCACAACAGTCTCAAATTTAAAAGTTGCGCACAATATGACCAAGCCTCCTTTGTAAAGAAACAATGAATAAAAAGATGAGGTATGTCTTCATCATGCTACTTGCACAGAAGGAAAAGGCCTGGACCAATCCACCCTTTTGCTTGGAGATTATCCCTGGTAAGTAGCATGTTCTCCACTATCAGCCAGAAAAATAGAATGATTTTCAGTTGTACATTGCGTTTCCACAGATTTTCTTTCCAGCGATGTCGAGTCGGAAGGTTTTGGGTAGATAGGATAGCATTATAACAGTTTTTTACTGCAATGACCCCTAAGAGATCCCCCCCGGCCCATAATAGAGAATCGGTACCATCCCCCAACAGGGTGATGCCTACCTTGTTTAATTCCACTGTGTATGAGCTCCACTCTGTCGCGAGCGCTGCAGATAGTCCCAAATTGTTGTTGTTTTTCCACACTTCGGCAAGGGTACCAAGATCTCGATGACTGGACACTTGCACTAAAGAAAGGATTTGCTTTGAGTTTAAAATCTCCACCAGCTCCAAACTGAGAAGGGACGCATCCCCCATACCAAGTATCTTATCTCTACCAATGGAGATATGGTGCCCTACCCCCGGATTCCAACTAATCCAATGATTTATAACGGGAAGTGAACGAACTAAACTTGCCCACATCCTAGATACTGCAAGGAGATTGTGAGAGGGTTATCTAAGCCAATTAAAAAGAGTAGTGTTATGAAGATACTTGTCGAAAATTACCTGATGGCAGATACTTTGTTGTGTTAATAACCTCCATAATGTAACCACATTTGTTGGTTGTGGAGCCTGATTATCTTCCTAATTCAGAGGTCCTTGCTTTCAGCCGTGTTTATACCCCATGAAGTATTTACACCCCAGAAGTATGTACACTCTTCCACGCGGGGGAGTGTAGAGGGGGGGTACCCCCTCTGCGGGGTCCGGGGGGCCTATCCCCTCGGCTGGGGGGTCTTGGGGCAAGCAGGCCCCCAGCGGGGGTTCGGGGGCGAAGCCCCCGAAGCAAAAATTGCCTTGTAAAATTATATTGTAATTTCATTGTAAATCTGGACTGTTCATTATAAGTTCGCAGATCTAACGGTAGAGATTATGTTAGGGTTTTTTTCCCTAGAAGGTAACCCTCTTTTATGAGGGAAATGTATTGCGTCTATGGATGATGGAGAATATTGTATTCTGAGAGAGGACACTGTGAGAGAAAGAAGAGGAAGTTACAACGGGTTTTGTTGTAGGTTGTATCCCTTCATTTGCTAGATAATAATAAAGGAAGGACCTGGCAATTTCTCTGGTGGACGTAGCCCACACTGGGTGAACCACGTAAATCTGTGTCT
>ML789419.1:921508-956366 GCA_009831015.1 Picea engelmannii
AAAAAAAAAAAAAAAAAAAACCCTATGGGTTTGACTTAAAACCATGCAAGGAAGAGCACTTGTGATTTTAACAAAATAGTTATTAAATGAGTATTTAAGTGTGTCTCATATCCCATGAAAGTGATATTAATAAGAATTTCTAAATAATCGAAAGGTCTTTAAAGGTCTTTACACTTGACATGTATGGAGTGGGCTAACTTGGGAGTAATCTTTTTTCCTCTCGAGTTATCTTTTCGACAAGTTATTTGATGGTGTGGTTTTAAATTTCCGACCAATCTAGAATTCTGGTCATTTTTTTGAACATTTAGGTTGGTTTAAAATGGGGCAAAACCCATGAAATAAAATTTTGAAATACATGAAACTTTGATCCATACAAAACTCAAACTATCCCTAAAAATATGGTCGAATTTAAACCCATTTTTTTACCTGAAAAATGAATCTGTTTACTCCCAAATTAACCTACTCCAACATGTATACACCTAAATGAGATACATAAAAATGACGTGGCAACCACTATCTTCACTTCGATCCATATTTCTTCCAATGAAAAAGGTAAGTTCGTAATGGTTGTGAATTCAAAAGAACATGGCTAGACTCCTACGATACGATAAAACGATATCGGGAAAAAGAAATGCAAATCCTACGTTAACGTTTGAATGGGGATGCCTCAATTTGTGGGACCGCCACCGTTCTACCGACATACGTTTGTCGGGTAGTCCATAACACGGAGGACCCCCCGACATGGCCATTCTCACGTAACCGGCGGGCACGCCAAAGTTGACGCCAATGTTTCTGTGAGTCGCTGTGATGTGATGGGATGGAACGAACGAACGTCCAAAGAATTTGTGTGCTTGTACCTCCAAGAAAGAAGAATGTGATATCTACCTACACATTAAGATTTTAGTAATAATCTCTGACCCACTCACTACTCTCCATGCATATTCATCACAAATTTCACGGTTTCATAGAATTCTTTCTCCATCCACTTCTTGAATTTGATGTTTCCATTAATTTTTTTTAATTTTTCCATTTAAAAAGAGTTTTGATTCTTGAAAATATATAAAATGATATTTTTTTTTACAAAGTGGAGAAAATATATATATCTTTTTAGACTTTATTAATCATAAATTCAAATCCGGGTAGGGTTTGTATACTTCTATAAATTTTATCAATTAAATCATTGGATGAAAACAATCTCAAACACCAATTTGATGTTTGACTTGATTTTAACTTTAAAAATAAATTATTATTATTATTATTATAATGCAAAAAATAATATAAAACTATGAATATATTAACTTCGTAGATTCATCCATCTCCCTTATAAATAATTATTAACATTAGTTTATAATTATTATACCTTTACATAGGTTGTTTAACCTTGAGTCTCATTAGGGTGTCATTTTCTGAAACGTTTGAGTATGATGGACAGGGCCCTCTCTCTTAAAGGAGTGGACCCACATAGTACTAAATTGGCGTTGGCCTTCCTAGAGATATGTTGCATTCTATTTCGATACAAATCTATGAAGTTGGTATATGTCCTATCGATCACAACTTTGACTCTCCTTTACATCTACCCCCTCTTATTCTTCGCAAAACCCCATTGATAAATCCTCTTCATCAATGATGGGTTATTATTTTAAAAATCCAACTATTTATTATGTTCACATTAATGATTAAATAATGTACTGCCATTGCATTAATTAAAATGTCATTATTGAGTTGACCTAAAATGAATCTTTCATGTGCTTTCCACACTTATCTTTTATCACTTAAAGTTGTGTTCTAGTACATTATTGAGTTGACCTAAAATGAATGATTGAATTGTTAAAATTTCAAACTTAATTTTTTAATCCAATCAAAATCATTAATTTTTTTTTAAGTTTAATTAAAATTATTAATGTAATTTTTCTAACATTTAAATTTCATAACAATTTATATTTTTTTTTAATATAATTTTAAAGAATAACATTATTATAAATTTCTTCAATTGTGGAGAGTGGTTTGGGTTCTTAGAGGGAAGATAAATTTATGAGTTATTTAGGATATCATAGGAAAGCTTACAATAGATCTGGGTTAGATATCAAATAACAATGGTCATCAAAGTGGATTTATCTAAAGCTTATGATAGACTAAGTTGTTTTTATTTGAGATTGATGCTCTTTAACTTTGGCTTATGTCATCAATTTGTGGTTTGGGTGATGAATTGCATTATCCCAATGTCTTTTTCCTTTTTAATCAATGGGGTTGCATCTCTCTTCTTCAAACCAAGTAAGGGTTTAAGGCAGGGTTGCCCTCTATCACCTCTCCCTTTTCCTTCTCATAGTTGAAGGTATAAGTAAGTTAATCAAAGAAGTTGTAGCTCATGGTAGCTTCAAAGGGATTTGCATCACTACAACATGTGACATTACACATGATCCAGGTGGATATCGATGACCACCCACCTATTCCACAGGCTCGAAAAATAGTTTTCCATCCTGGTAGTTTTTCGAGTTTCAAACTTCTGGGGTTGTTTTGAGCCCATAAACGATGTTTTTTGGGGATTCGGGGCCCAGGTGACTACAAAAATCACATACCTGGGCCAGTCGAAAACAATTCTTCTCAGCTATACCTTTCCAATGGTGTATCGAGTACCCCAAATGGAGATCGTATGCAAAAGTTACGCCCTCGGGAAGTTGACGTATCAACTACCCCCATCGAGGCCCACAAACCTTTTGGCTTTTCATCTTCCAGGGTTAGGGTTTTGGATTTTACTTATGTTAAAAAGGCCTTTGGAGCCTCATTGTAACAATCATCTTCTTGGGACTGCGAGTAAACGTCACATCTCTTCTTAGAGATAAGCTACTACCATTCTAGCGAGTCTTTCACTTTGTAATTTTACAGTCTTTGTACATTTTCACTCATTAATAGAAATAATGTATTACTATATCTTTTTGTTTATGGTTGCATCTCTGATACATTTATGTTATATTATTAGATATCTGAGATATCTCTGTATATTTGTTTGTTATATCTACGCTCTCATTTCGTGCCGAACATAATTTGGATCAATGGTATCAGAGCAGGTTGCTCTTGATTGTTTTTCAGTGTATGTATCTGACGAGGTCTGAGTATAGCAAGTTGGGTCTCGAGATTATCTCTCTTGAGGACAATTGCTCTCGCATGCCCAAGAAACCCTCCATGGCGGAAGAAAAGAAAAATGATGGAGCATGATATTCTATTAATATGTTGCTTGAGAAAGCTCTCACGTAACAAAGGGACGAAATGATGGAGAATTTTTCCCACATCCTTCAACGCCCATCGATAACAACCGACACATCTTCATCAAGCGACCACTTTGGAAGCCCTCTCCTTTCAAGGTATAGGTTAATTTTGATATTCTCGTATTTGAAGTTCAGATAGATGTGGATACCCTAGAAAAATGGTTAAATATGTTAGAAGATTATTTCTCTGTTCACAATTTTTTTGATGGGGAAAATATCAACTTCACACTCCTTAAGGCTCTCCCCCATGTCAAACATTGGTGGGAAACTTACTGGGAGAAAAGCTCCACAAAGGAATCTGGAATATATGGGGTCGAGCCCACTTGAGATTTTTTTGTGGATGTGGTCAAGGAACAATATTACCCTGTTGGAAACTATGAGGACTAGTACATGAGATTGACCACATTGTAGCAAGAAAGGGGCCAAGCAGTTCTAGAGTTCACCAATACCTTTCATACCTTGTGCACCAAGATGGGTATCAAAGACTTTGAGCGACATCTAGTTCTGAAATACCGTGGGGCTCTACACAGATACATCCAAAATGAAATGGATTTTTTGGACATCTCATCACTGGGTGTTGCTTATCGATATGTTGTTAAAATCATGCAGAAATTTAAGCACCAAAACAAACGGGAGTTCAGGTCTACAAATCCGCAACAACCAAAGTATGATAAAGACGACTCTAACAAACAGCCTCCCAAAAACTAGTCCAAGCCACTGGAAAAGAAGGGTCATGGAAAGATGAAGAAGGACACTGGAAAATGGTGTGTTTTCCACAAAATCCCTTGGCACAACACCGATGAATGTCATTCAAAACAGTCATTGGTGGCCGAGATCAAAGAGAAGGAGATGAAACCTGATTCAGAAAATATCGATAGAAGACATATCATCGACGTAGATCCCACTGCTATTGTCGCGACTGCAACAATTCAACCAAAAGAAGCAACAGACCCTGAGGAGGGGGAGCGCCTTTTTCATTCACAGATGTGGGTTAAGGGGACCCCACTGCATTTTATTGTTGATAGCAGAAGCCAAAAGAACCTCATCTCAATAGAGGTTATCAAACAGTTGGGACTGTCGACAACACCACACCTGCAACCATACAACATTAGGTGGCTTCGCCAAGGACGTGATCTCTATGTCAGCCAACAATGTCGATTTCCATACAGAATCCATCCCTTCAAGAATGAGGTATTATGTGATTTTTCCCGGTTGGATGTCTGTGATGTTCTCTTAGGCCAACCATATATGTGGAAATGCCATGTTGTTTATGAGTCTCGACCCCGCAGTGTCATTGTTTCTCTGAGGGGTCATCTCTACATAATACCAGAGGTAGTTCCAACTACTATCCCACCTAAACAATGTCACAAGGTAGTATCTCATACTACAAAATTTAGCTTCTTCACAATCTGTTCAATAGGTGAACAGAAGGACACTGCAACCATTACAGCCTCACCCCAAGCACCTTCTATATAACAAAAGCAGGTCGACAAGGTTGCAGCAAAGCACAAAGATTCCTTCTACACATAGTCCTCTCATGTAGCTCTACTGGTTGAACAGACTCAGCCTCGCTAACAACAAGTTCGTGATAGCCTTCCACAAACTAAGCAACGTGATGTCTCCAACAAGGCAAGCAACTCACCCAGATTCAGATTCAACAAACGCTTCCCCCTCTCCCCCGAAAAATCAACGCAATGGATACCATTGCTTCCTATGGAGGGAAGATTGATCCAGGTGGATATCGGTGGCCACCCACCTATTCCACAGACTCGAAAAACAATTTTCCATCTTGGCAGTTTTTCGACAGTTTTTCGGGTTCCAAACTTTTGGGGCCGTTTTGAGGCCCTAAACGATGTTTTTTTGGGGATTTGGGGCCCTAGTGACTATCAAAGGCACTTGCCCAAACTAGTTGAAAATAGTTCTTCTCAATTATACATTTCCAAGGACCAACGCTGTATCGAGCACCCCAAACAGAGATCGTATGCAAAAGTTATGCCCGTGGGAAGTTGACGTATCAACTATCCCCATCAGGGCCCACAAACCTTTTGGCTTTTCATCTTCTGGAGTTAGGGTTTGGGATTTTACTTATGTTAAAAAAACCTTTGGAGCCTCATTGTAACAATCATCTTCTTGCGAATGGGAGTAGTTGTCACATCTATTCTTAGAGATAAGCTACCACCATTATAGTGAGTCTTTCAATGTGTAATTTTATAGTCTTTGTACATTTTCGCTCATTAATAGAAATTGTGTATTATTGTATCTCTTATACATTTATGTTATATTATCAGATATATGAGATATCTCTGTATATTTCTTTTTTATATCTCCGCTGTCATTTTGTGTCGAAAATAATCCGGATCAAAACACCTTTTATTTGAGGATGATATTTTGATTTTTGTGAAGGTACTAGAAGCGTAGTTGAAAATTTTAATAACATATTGGAGTTATTTTCTAAAGCCACTAGTATGATTATATATATTGTTATATTAGATTTCTGGATATAAATTGTGTGTGGAGTTTTTGAAACACCCAACGATACGAGTGGACACTCCTCATTGCTTCAATAGTCCTCGATGATGGGTGAAGTGTCCACTCGAAACATTGGACGTTTCAAAAACTCCACACTCAATTTATATCCAGAAATCTAATACATCACTATGAGGAACTATGAAAACTTACATACTCTGATTATAAATATTGACAAATCTATTATGTCCATGTGGGGTTTCATGGAGCAAGAATAGGGTTATTTCTCCCATTTTTTCCCCTACCATGTGATAGATTTAGACCAAGGATTAAAGTATCTGGGAATCCTCTTAAAACCTAATCTATACAAAAAATGGAATCCACTTAAAACCCAATCTATACAAAAAAATAGGTGATTGGAAATGGCTAATTCCAAGGTGGAAAAGAGACTAAATACTTGTTGCAATCGACGACTCTCTCATGGGGGTAGACTAGTTCTTGTTAAGTCTATTTTGGAAGAAATACCAATATAATGGATTTTGTTGGCATGGGTTTTGAAAGGTGTGTTGGAGACCATTAAGAAATGGTGCTACAATTTTATCGGGTTAGGAGACCCAAAAAAAAAGGACTTTATTTTAGCTTCATGAAAGAAATTGGCTATTCCAAAGGCTAGTGGAGGATGGGGAATAAAAACTCCCCTTCTCTTCTCCAAAACAATTGCTGCAAAAAAAGTTTGGAGGATATTATAGGGAAAATAATTGTGGGTCCAAGTAATGAGAGAAAATATATAGCCCCAACTGTAGTAGAAGACTGGGAAAGAAACCCAGATAAACAACTACATAATGCCTCAATCATCTAGAAAGTTGTCAACTTGGTCTTTCATTTGGAAGGAAATTGGTTGATCTAGAAGGTGGGAAAAGACAAGAAATGTCGAATTGGCCTTGATCCTTGGATAGGTAGTAAAGGCTTGCACAGACTACCTCCTCAATTGATCTAGAATTTCATAAGTAAAGGATATTATAATCTTAGAAAAATCATGAACTGGGAGAGATCTACAAATTGGCAACAACAATGGCTCTTTTGGGAGGATATGGGATTGAGTGACGAATTTGTTGAAGACTGGAAGGGTTATTTGGAGGTTATAAAAGACAACAATGTTGAAATTCGAGAAGGTGATGTTCAGTTGATTTGATCATTCAATCCCTCTAGAATTTGTGTGCCTAAGATAGGATATAGAGCACTGGCTGAGGAAGGTCTAGATGGAAAACATGCTTGGAAGTGGAGAATTATTTGGAAACTAAAATGTCCTTCCAAAAGTAAAATCTTCATGTGGTTTATTTTAAACAATAAGGCTCCTACATGGTAGGTTGTCCAAAAAAATAATTTCAATGGATCATATTGGTGCATTTTATGTAAACAAGAAGATGAAGCCATAGAGCATCTAATTATAACTCATTCATTCACTAAAGAGGTTTAGAAAGAGATGGCATGCATGATAGGGTAGAAAAAATATGGGAAGAAAGAGATGTAGAATAAGTCTTCGGAGTTTGATATTCTAAAAAATACACTAAGAAGATCAAATCCATTCCTTTAAACATAACTTGTGGTGTATGGATTATTAGGAATCTGATTTTATCTGAAGGAAAGGAGACTCTCCCTTTCAAATGTGCAATTTAGTCTCTCAATATCATTAATGCTTACCCATAGGTGGACAAAAAACAATCCAGACATGAACTTAGAGGAGAGGTGATAAAGAAGACTCTCCCCTTGGCATACTTTGATGGAGCTTCATAAGGAAATCCCCATAAAGGATCTGCAACATCAATTCTATATCTCTCCTCCACACACAATATCTCCTTCAAATCCAAAATTGATGAGGAATCTAATAATTTATGTGAATTGATGGCATTCAAATTACCACTTTAGCTAGCCCAAGAACATGGGGTCCAACATATTCAAATTTCCGATGACTCTCTCTTGGTCATGAAATGGATTAGAAAAGAAGCACAAATCATAAATTTCACTTTATAGACCCTTTATGAAGATATACAAAAGCAAATGATAGCTTTCTCACATATCTCTATATCTCACATATACAAGGATGGAAACAACATAGTATATGTTCTTTTAAAAGTTGGATTAGGAATGGAATGCAGTACTTGGATTACTTCCATTCTCTAGCTCCATATATTTTATACGTGCTTCTTTGATATAATGAAATATTTTTCGTGCTGACTAAACATTGATCACATCTTTACCCTTTTGACATCACTCGCTATGCAACTTGGTGAGGAAAAGAGATGTTGATATATGTACATGTTTTATGTCATTTTGGGGGAATAAATACCTTGTCTTTATATGTATAAAGAAATGCAAATATGAAAAGGATATCTTCTCTAAATAGATGTTAAGCCCTTTTTTAGTGTGAAAATAATTTTATTTATTATAAATAAAAATATAAAAAAATCCTCTTCAGTTTTTTTAAATCTCCAAAATAATATTATAATCCACTTACACGTGGCAAATGTTTCATGAATTAACGTTATATTTCCCTCAATTACAACATATTAGAATCGATTCAAAACTAATATAAGGGATTTTGAGTGTACTTTCCATGATTATGATAAACGTTTGTTTTAATCCTCATAAGATATATTAAAAGTGAAAGATAATTGTTGTAAGTATTATGTCTCCACGAACAAATCCCAATGTCCTTTCCCATGGATTATGAAGGATTTTTAGTGTACTTTACATGATTAGGATAAATGTTTATGCTTTAATGCTCATCACGTATATTAAAAGTGAAAGATAAATTGATTTCTATGTATTATGTCTCCACGAACAAATCCCAATGTCCCTTCCCATGGATTATGAAGGATTTTAAATGTACTTTATGGAGGATTTTAAGTGCACTTTACATGATTAGGATAAATGTTTATGTTTTAATGCTTACTAGGTATATTAAAATTCATTGATACATTTAAATCTCATATTATGTAAAAAAAAAAAATCCCAATGTACCTTCCATAAGAATTCATTGCAATACTTAACATATTCGATAATAAAACAATAATGTACTATTATTACACGGGAAATGTGAGTCATTGATGCATAGGATCATTTTTTGTGGATGATGAGGTCATTAATGTTTTCTTGCATAAATAGAAATATATATTATGAAATATAATTGAGATTAAATGAGATATTGTTTGAAAAATAATCGTTCATGCTACAAATATTATTTTATATATTTATATTTATATATGATTTAATGAACGATTTTTATTTATTAATTGTTATTTTTTTTGGCATGATGCAATTTTGGAAAATTTATTGGGTATTTCTCCTTAATTCTATGGATGGTATATAGAGTAAATTGGATTCTTCAAGGTTCAAGGCTAAGTTAAAATAATCTCACACAGATAATAAGAATGTCACAAAGTCGGACTTGAATATGGGTGGGAGAGGATAACAAATTTCATTTTAGTCACTCAAGTTACACCCAATTGACAGTGTACAACATTTACTTATCTCGTGTACACACGTGTCTGTGTGGGGTTGAATTAACATTTCCTTTCACTTGAAATGTATTTATTATCTTATGTATATCATTGGATCTGGTTTTCCTTGTAAATTATGTGTCATTTTCATTAACCCAAGGTTTACTTTTATACAAATATGTCATAATCATTATGCATATCATTTTTAAAAGGGATCATAATGATAAATGAAGTGTAGTTGTGATAATGATTTAGATGTAAATTTTAATATGCATATTACTCTTCTTTTGGGGTTTGTTGGTGTTGGAAGTATGGTTATCATTGATTTCAAAGACAAGGGGAGCCTATATATGTCCAAAATAAAGATTGCAAGATGGAGATTGTTGAAAGTATTACTTTTGGATTTTTTATGATCGGTTTGGATACCCTATCTTTGAAGGAATTTTTAATCTACATACCTAGCTCAAATTGGAGCACCGTTTATATTTTTGGAAATCATATTCTGATACCTTTCCTATGATATATGATAGTCCTTCTAACTCCCTAGAAATGAGGAGATACGAATTTTCCCGTTTGACAACCCAACCAAAAAATTGAGGTTGGGTCAACCAGTCTTTACAGGTCGGCCCTAAAAGTGGGGACAAAATTACTATTAATATAGGATATATTTTTGCATTTGTAATGAAACCAAGCAAGATATCAAGTTTGAGGTGTGAATAAGTGATCTGTGGTGTGCTAAAGGATTTGGGGTGTCTTTTTGGGATCTAAAGGTGTGCAAGAGAAGTCTAAGGGATTTTCTTGAGGTCTTTCTTGTTCTCAATGTGCGCTATGAAGGACTGAAGGTATGTGATGTTGTCGTGTGCGCTGTTTTGAGATTGTGATGTTGTCGTCAGTGGATGTTGTCGTTAGTGGATATTGTTGTCAGTGATTACATTATGAGAATGATGCTATGAGTCTAGCTAGAATTTGAAGAATTTTATGTGGAATGAAGCATGCAGGTGAAGTCAAAAGTACTCTGTGTATGAAGATGTTGGATTGGTTTCTACCCATATCTTATTGAGTTGGTGCTCAGTTGAGGAGATTGGTGTCTCTAGTAGGTTGGTGCCTACATCTTATTGATTTTTTGCTCAGTTGAGGAGATTGGTGTCTCTAGTGGGTTGGCATTTACATCTTATTGAGTTGGTGCTCAGTTGAGGAGATTGGTGTCTCCAGTAGGTTGGTGCCTACAATCTTTGTAACAGTAGGTTGGTTCCTATAAACATTTATAAATATAAGTTTAAGGTTTTCTCCCAATTGGGTTTCCATGTNTTACATCTTATTGAGTTGGTGCTCAGTTGAGGAGATTGGTGTCTCCAGTAGGTTGGTGCCTACAATCTTTGTAACAGTAGGTTGGTTCCTATAAACATTTATAAATATAAGTTTAAGGTTTTCTCCCAATTGGGTTTCCATGTTAAACTATGTGCATTCTGATTTGAGTTTATATGTGATTATTGTTTCTAAGCTAATGAATAATTGACGAATAGTTAAATAAAGTAAAAAGTATCTCATGTTGATTCACCCCCCCTCTCAGTATAAGCATAAGTTCAACAATTGGATTTGGTTATTGACTATAAATGTTTCTTCAAATGGTGCAAAGTAATGTCATAAAAATGTGTTAGATATACTATTTAGATTATTGTCATATAAAATTAATTATTAACTTCGTGTATTGATTCCATGGCCATACACATCTTGTGCACTTTCAAGTGCCCTTTTGAAGTTTTTGAAGGGCTTGGAGGCCCTAGGTTTGTACTCACACTGGACATTGGCATAGCTCTGATGACCTATCAAGACCATTTTACTGAGAATGTTATACAAAAGGCACAGGATAGTAATAGGGCTTTGTGTTCCATTAAAATCATGGTGACATCCAACATCCCTCTACTTCTAAGATTTGTGTTTTCTTTTTCCAAGGAGACATTTTCTTGTTTTCCATCAAGCATTGAAACCACTTTTAGTCGAATTCAACAGTTGAATATAGTCGACTTTATAGTTTTGTCTCATAATTATGGAAACTTATGAGGAGAGAGGCGTAGCTTTTACAAGGCACAAATAAATGGTAGAATACTCTATTGCAATTGGACAAAAGATTGTTTTGTTCTTGAAATTTAATGGACCAACAAATATTTGGATTTGAACTACCAATCTTAGGCATTCATGTTATGGTTCATAGTAAAAGAAGTCTTCCAAGTGTTTTCACCCATGTTTGCACAACAGTTACCTAGAATCTTAGGTACCAAAGTGTCAACAGATACTCGCCAAGTGTTTGACAAAATGCTTACATGTCAGTTGTTTTATTGGCACTTTATTTGGCATTGGAGGTGAGAAGCATAGCAGTGAAATCATGGATGCATGGCAATTGTTTGATAAAATGTTTGCATGGTAAGTGTTTCATGAAAGTCCTATACGATAAGTTTTTGTTATAAACCTTGATAAAAAAGACATAATTTCATATTATGATTAAATCTCTTTCTGAAAAAAAACACCATGCATGTGGGTGAATTCATCCAATTATGTGGTGGATTTAAAGAAGAAATTAGAGCATATCCTAGGGTTTAATGTACATAGGGAGGATAGTCTGGGGTACTTAGGGAGGTACCCAAGGGGGGTAATGATAGATAGATGGCCACATAGTGTGAATGCAATTTGTGTAAGAAAGCTTATTAGAAGGTTCCACATACTAGAAAGTTCCTTCACTAGAAATTTACTATGAGGTTAGATAGAACTATATAAAGAAGTAGAAGCAATGTAATGAGATGTCTTGTGAAACATAAATATAATTGTAGCAAGATGGCTTGTGGAGTGATTCCTTCCATATGGGATAATTAATGGTGTTACCCTACCTTAATTTTTTTCTCTACATTATTTATAATCTTTTGTTGTCAACTATGCGGATCTATTACATTATTCTCAATTTAATGTCTATACTATATTTTCATATCTATTAAGATACATAACAAATGGTATCAAAACTCTTTCTCCGGCTAAAAATGAGAAGAGATTTTTTATTTTTGGAGTTTTTCCAAGGGGAAAAGAGGATGGAAGAATTCAAATTGGTTTCTGAAACTTTTTGTGCAAAATCTAAAGAATCCAACTGTAGATCTTTGTTCTTCTAGAAAAATCGTCATATTTAAAACAAAAAATCATCCAAATTGGAGTATAGGAAATGGAGTTATCGTTGATTTAAAATTAGTTGTTTTAGGGTATTTTCTAGATGGCCGTGCAGTTTTCAAAACAAATATATTTTGATAGAGTGTACAAATTTCAGTCAAATTAGTGCCAATTGATGTTGAGTGGTCATGGAATTTCATAATTGTGGTCATAATATCCAATTGGATAAGTATCACGGAAGTTATGATCATTTTACATTAGCTACCTTGAACCCTAACTTCATAAAGGAGCTCCATTAAAAAATAAGTTATTTCTATAAGTCGTAGTTTTATTTTTGGGTTTTCACAATGAAGATGTGTTAGGATATTTAGACACTAAGGATTTAGTTAAGATCCACTTGTTATAATGTGTCATTAGGTTAAAGTGTCTTTCTTAGTTTGTTTCTTTAGTATGCATTTGTAATCCGAAGATCATGATATGTTCCTGACATAGAGTGATATGATGACTCATATTCTCCTCGATCTTAACAACTACATTTATCTATGTATTAGTACTTGATTGGCCCATGATCTCTATTTAAATAGCATGGAGGGTCATTTTCCTATGATCGATTGTTAGAAACTAGCTGTAATATATTTTATTTGCATTAATAAATTGCCTCAAATGGTCACATTGGTTGGGGTTGTGGTTGTTCTCCCATAGGGGTTTTACCACGTAAAAACATTGATGTGTTGATCTTTGATATGTTTGTGTGAGTGGTTATTGAAGGTGTTCGTCCTCTGTTGGAATACATGTGTTGTCTAACATGGTATCAGAGTCCATTTGAAGACCTTCTCATGTTGTAGATCAATATCTTGAAGTCGTGTTTCCGCATATATGGTTTATACCACATTTATACATTTTGGGGTTGAGAGAATTGTTCCATTACATCCGGACCACATGTTTTAGTTAGGAATGATTTTTGTTTCACTCTAAAAAGTTTATATTTTCCCAAGATACGACCATTTTAGTCAGATCCAGAGAAGTTTTTATTGAGCACACACTCCAAGTCTGTCTTCCATGAAAACAACACCCCCAATCCTCCTCCTTAAGATTATAATGTGCTTTTCACTAGCTCACTTGGTTAAAAATTGATTTATTAAGTAAGGGGTCTTGAGTTTGAGTCTCTTTTTTGTTACTTTTTTTGAAAAAGCTCATGCATTCATTGTAAAGTGTCTTTCACTTAATTATAAAAGTGAATCACTTTTAAATAACTTTAATATTTTATTTTAAGTTATTTGTTTTGCATGCAACCTTCATCTATAAAGTAACTTCATTGTAAAAGTGATTCTCACCTGTTTTATAAAAGTGGGTCACTTCATAAGTAACTTATTTAAAAGTGAGCTTATATGCAAAATTAGATAAGGAGGAGCATCACCACGTGGACCAATTTCTACTTGCCACATGGCTTTTTGGTTACTGTTTATTCCTTTTTTCAAAAGGACATAAATTTCACATCGGAAGTTCATTTTCAGTGTCGTTTTTTTAAACAACCTATTTTTTTGAGAGCTTTCCATCCAGACCATCAATTTCAATCTTTGAATCCATATTTTATGTATATTTTAATATGGATTCGACCAATGATATTTTTCTTACCAGCACCAACTAATTCTCATGGAAATACCATATGGAGGATGTATTAAGAAGTAAAGGGTTGCACCAAATTACCTTGGGAAAAGAACAAGAACCCACCAATGATGAAAATAAAGTCAAATGGGATAATAAGAGTGACGAAGAACGTGGAATAATCAGAATGTCCATATATCCTTATTTAATATTTGACCTTCAAGGAATTGATGGCCCAGATAAATCCTGGGAATATCTTGAGGTTGTGTTTAGTAAACACAATATTATTCAATCCCACCAAGTAGAAAATTAATTAATGACTTTAAGTCCCAATGATTTTTCTTGCATTGAAGATTATTTATCTAAGTTCAAAACACTTAGACTTTTATGTATAGATTGAAAAATAGATTCGAAGGAAGATTGATGCATCTATATTATTCTTTCTAAGATTGGTAGTGCATATTATGTGTTTGTATATACCTTTTATGCCACTAGAGAAGCTCTAGGGAGTTCTTACCAAAATGCCTCTCTTAAGTCTTTTTGTGATTCTCTTATTCAAGAGAAAGATAATCTTGTGCAACTTGGATTGATCAACACTGTAGGTACATCCAACAAAGCCTCAGTGGCCCATCAAAAATATAAATTGTAAGGTACCAGACGTAATGTAATATGCATAAACATAAATATTCAACAAATACCAATGGAACAGTAAAATGTTGAGAATAACAATACCAACAATAATAACTTTATTTAAAGAAAACAATGTTCACTTGTCTCTTTGAGGGGGAAACCTCTAGTAAAGTAGATCTCTATTACAATAAATCTCAAGACAAATATTTATGACGCCTCCTACTCTTATTTATACTAATTCTATCTTCTAAAGAACATTCTAGAGGAATATCTTTCTAGAAGCGGAAAATTCTATTAGGTCTTCTTACATTGACTTGTTCACATTTATTAAATAGGCTTTATTAAGTGATGTCGACCTTTATTACATGGAAAATATATTATTCTATCTATGTGAGGGGTTAGGGAGGTTAGGTCCCTAACATGCCCTCCTCGTTGAAAAAGAGCCTTGTCCTCAAGTCTTAAGATGAGGAAAGTGTTGCAAAATGGTAGTCATCTCCCACGTGGAATCTTCTGGTGGAGTATCCTTCCATTGAAATAATACTTCCTAGATGATGTGTTGACAAAGATGACACTTGCATTGGTCCAATACTCCTTGTGCCTACAACCAAATGGAACATTATTCATCCAACTCTGGTAGATTAGTATGGGTGTGGAACTTGGTGCCAATCACTTTCTTTAGGCATGAGACATGAAAAACATGATGTAGGTTAGAGTGAATTGGAAAAGATAATTGATATGCCATTGGCCCCACTCATTTCAAAATAGTATAAGGACGATAAAATTTGGGGGCAAGTTTCTGACACTACTGGTATTTTAGTGAAGTATGTTTGTACGGTTGTAGACAAAGATGTGAAAATTTCAGGTCCTATCAGCTTGCCTTCTTGGTCTGTCTTTGACCAAAGAAAGGCTCTAAGTTTCAACTGTCAGGTAATATATTTTCTGTTGTTTTATATCAGCAAACAGTCCAAAAATATCTTGCTGATTTGTTACGGTTATGTTCTCAATTTGGGTTCTCTAGCATGTCGTTTTTGTCACATAAAATTAGTACATGCATCTCAAATAAACATAACACACCTAATACATCGTTTACTGCTGAAAATGAACAGATCTAAGAGACTAATACATGCATTTGTAGACATAGGTATTTTTGGTCAACATGACCCTGGATAAAACCCCCCCAGGGAAAACCAGTTTCGAATATGTGTGTATATATGAGGAAAGAAGAAGAAGGGTTACAATAAACAAAATATATGAAAGAAACTGATACAATAACAACTCCAACTGAGTTGATATACAAGCTCGAAATCAACAGATGCGCCCTAGAATGGTGCGCCCCTCATGCAAACTACCAGAACCATTGAATCTACTCCAACTGCCAACTGTGAGCTCAGATATGGAAACCCCTCCACAAAAATGAAGCTATGCTGAATGACAACCCTCTACAACTGATCTCAGTGCAATTTGATGGCTAGATATCCTTCCAAGTACGAATCAACCTCCAAAGCTAATGCACCCCTCTCAGAAGTAGAATAGCTCCAGTAAATAAACAAGGCAAGTAGCTCCAAGCCTCCATGAATGAAATCAAGCGACCTCCCTCAAGAATCCTCACAAAATGGACCTCATCTCCATCCTCCAAGAGCTCATCTCTCAATAAGCAAAAGACCAAATGAAGAATGCGCCCCTCCTTCACCCTTTGCGCCCCTCTTTGACAAGCAAAAGGAAACCTAGATATCAAGGTTGGAGATCATCTCATCTCCCATCTAATCAATGGTTGAGATATCCCCATGAATATCTAAATCACAAACCCACTTTGGGTTAAGTTTCCTAAGTCAACTTATGTCTCTAATTCACCCCTTTGAATTAATAATCACTTTTAGGCCAAAAGTGACTAAATTTCACTTTAACCAAAGTCAAAGTGAAATTAGACAAAAGTACAAGGTACAAAGTATAATGTGCTTCCCTCATGTGCTAAGGAGGTAATAATCACATGGAGAACACCTCCCAAGGTACAAAACTCAACACTCCCTCTTACCGAGGAAGGTGTTCCTGACCAAACCCATCTTGTCTCTGAAATAGACATGCTTGCCCCATGGCAGGGCCTTGGTGAGAATATCTGCTACCTGTTCATTTGTAGATATATACTGCAACTGAACTTCCCCTCTCTGAACCCAATCATGAATGAAGTGGTACCTGATCTCAATATGATTTGACTGGTCATGAAACACTAGATTCTCAGAGAGTTTTATGCAACTCTGATTATCACAGTGAATGATAGTCGGAGACATCTCTTGACCGAATAAACTAAATAACATCTTGAAAAGACAAATGGCCTTGCAACTGGCCTGACTGGACACCATATACTCTGCCTCGGCCGAATTCAAAGAAACTGACTTCTACGTCTGGCTGAACCAGGAAAGAAGTCCTGACCCTAAACTGAAGAAGCACCCCGAGGTGATTTTCCTGTCAGCAACACATCCTGCCCAGTCTGAATCTGTGTAGCCAACCAAACTAACTCCATCTCCCCTGACATAGTCTAGGCCATAGTCCACTATCCCAACAACATATCTCAAGATGTTTTTTTCCCCAACCATGTGAACACTCCTCGTCTCAACCATGTACTGACTGAGTGTGTTCATGGCAAAACATATATCTGGTCTGGTGTTAACCAGATACATAAGTGAACTGATCAACTACCTGTATATTGTGGCATCCACCAACTGGCTATCTGTAGCACTAAGCCTCTTCCAGTTGGTGATCATAGGTGTAGACATGGGTCTGCAGTCCTCCATCTGAAACCTACTCAAAATATCTGTTGCATACTTCCCCTGCCCGAGAAGTATGTGACCCTCCTCCTGCCATACCTCCGTACCCAGAAAGTAGTGCATCAATCCGATATCACTCATCTCAAACTCTGATGCAAGTCCCAGCTTGCACTTATCTATGAGATCCTCAACTCCAGTAATGAATAAATTATCCACATACAAAATGAGAATGAGTGTGTCCTCACCCCTAATGATGAAATAGAGGTTTGGATCAGCATCGCTCTTCTCGAAGCCCATATGAAGCAAATAAGTATCAATTCGTGAATACCAAGCTCGGGGAGCTTTCTTCAGACCATATAGTGCCTTCCTCAGAAGACACACGTGATTCTCCCTGTCACTCACCTCAAACCCCTATGGCTTCTCTATGTACACCTCCTCCTCAATAAATCCATTCAGAAATGCGATTTTCACATCCATCTGATGAATGTGCCAACCCATCTCTGCTACTATGGAAATGATAGTCTTGATAGAAGTGTATCTCACAACTGGTGAAAAAGTCTCATCATAGTCGACTCCCTCAATCTGTGAGAAGCCTCGTGCCACAAAACGGGCCTTGTGTTTCTCCATGCTGCCATCTGCAACAATCTTGGTCTTGTATAACCACCTGGAAGTCACAACTGACTTCTCCACTGGCCTCAGAACCACATCCCAGACATCATTACGCACAATGGAGTCATACTCCTCAACCATGGCCTCTCTCCAGACCTGATTTTTAATTGCCTGTGCAAAATTATGTGGCTCAGTATCCCTAATACTTGTCACTAGTGCCAAATATGATCCCAATATGACTGGTGGCCTGCTCTCTTTGATATGTCTCTTGGTCTCCTCTACATTCTCTCTGGCCTCCTTCAGGGTCTCCTAAAACCATCTAGGTATCCTCTTCCCTAAAGTGGTCAACGAAGAAGTAAGGCCTCTCTGCCCAAGAGTAACTGCCTCTGGACTCGTCTCAACACTCTGAGATCCTGAAGATTGTACTCCATCTGAAGTCTGTTCCCCAACTGACTGAACATGCTTTGATTGTGACCCTGAAGCTGTACATGGTGACCCTGTCACCCCTGATACTGGTGTACCTGACGACTAAGGCTGTGCTCCCTCTGAGACTGCAATTGGTAACTCTACATCATCCTCAACTCCAACTCTCGACTCAAGAGATCTCACAAAAGCCCTATCCTCCTCTAACATCTCTTCTCACCACCACTTTCCTAAGTGGAAGAATGTAGATGCGATAGGCTTTCGACACCTTTGAGTATCCAACTAGAATCCCCTGCTGGGTTGTGA
The DNA here is from genome assembly GCA_009831015.1 of Picea engelmannii. Lineage (NCBI taxonomy): Eukaryota > Viridiplantae > Streptophyta > Pinopsida > Pinales > Pinaceae > Picea > Picea engelmannii. The sequence goes on from ML789419.1 coordinate 940,223, forward strand.
GGTCTAGCTTTGTCCTCCTCTTCGAGGGGACATGAGAGAAAGTCGAGCACCCAAATATCCTGATGTGCTTGACATCAGGTCTCCTATCAGTGAAGGCCTCCTCAGGAGTCATCTTCCCCAAAATCCTATGGGGGCTCCTGTTCTACAGGTAAACTACAGTAGAACATGCCTCTGCCCACAAATACAAAGGCAAACTCTGATCATGCAACATAGATTTCGCTGCACCGGTAATGGCCCGATTCTTCCTCTCGACAACCTTGTTCTGCTAGGGGTTGTAAGGTACAGTCATCTGTCTCCTGATGCCATGTTGTGCACAGAAGTCTACAAACTGTCTCGAGGAATAATCTCCCCCGTTATTCGACCGCAAGACTTTGATCCTCTTTCCCGATTGGTTCTCCACAAGAGCTCTGGAATCTTGGAACCGTGTGAAGACCTCACTCTTGGCCTTCAAGAAATAGATCCAAGTCTTCCTCGAGTAGTCATTAATAAATGTGAGATAATAATCATAACCACTCAAGGAACTCTGAGTCATGGGCCCACACACGTCTGTGTGTACTAAATCCAGTATGTCAGCTGACCTGGTGTCACTGCTGGGGAACGATGCCTTGGAAAACTTGCCAATTGCACACCCTCTACAAACATCTTGATGCTCTATGCTGATCTGTGGCACACCGGTCACAACCTCTCTCAGTCCTCCAAGATCCCCATGATGTAGGTGGGCCATCCTCCGATGCCATAGCTCACACAACTGTCTGTTGCTATCGCCACTTTCTACCAAAGAAAGAAGTGACTGAAAAAGAAATATGAATAGTTTCCCCTCTCTCACTCCAATCACCTGTCCTGAGGCACATGGAGAACCCCGAGGTTGAATCAGTACCTTGGTGCCTCTGGATATCACCTCAAGGCCTCTATCCTGGAGGGTGGAAACTGATATCAGATTCTTCTTCATCCCAGGGACATACAAAACGTCTGTGAATGATATGGGTGGAAATACATCTCTCCGAAAAGCCACTGTGCCAACCCCTGCAACTATGAAATCTCTGTCATCTCCAAGAGCAATATCCATCTTGATATCACTGACTCTGAGATCAGAAAATTTCTCTCGAAGTCTAGTCATATGGCTTGAAGCTTTGTTGTCTATATACCAGTTACTAGGTGCTGTCTCAACTGAAGTGCAACATGTGAGGAAAGCACACTCTCTTTGAAACTGTGTCTGAAAGTCAATCTCCTCTGCTTTAGTTGCGGTACCACCCTTCTTCTTCTTCCTGTTCGGGAACTATCTAGCATAGTGCCCAAACTTCTTACAAACAAAGCACTTCACTTTGCTCATATCTCTCTTCTGACCACTTCCCTGACCACTACTTCTCTCTCCTCCTCCACTCCCCTATGGTGGGGACCCAAACTTGGGACCCTGCCGACCCCCACGATCGACCTTCTTCTTTCCCTTTGTCCAATGAGAAAGATCCTCCTCATCCTGACCAATCTGTTGTTGCTGCTGCCATTGTTTAGAAGCCTCGGCTGCTAACTGAATCTCCTCCTGGACGAAGTCATCCCACATCCTCCCCCATGTAGGCATGACCTCTTGTGCAACTATGTGTCGTGCAAAAGGACCCCACAGTTTGGTGAAGCTATTCATAGCTTGCCTCACCAAAGAGTTAGGGTTCACAACCTTTTCGACGGCTGCAAGCTCGTCTTTGATCTGAGTGTAACGACCAAGGAATGAAGTTATTGACTCATCCTTGAGCATGTGAATGCCCCTGAATCGGTCATGAAGAACCATCTTCCGGTTCTCATTGGAGCTCTCATACAACTTGCATAGATATGCCCATAGCTCGTATGCATTAGCCTTCCCCGTCAAATGCGGTATGATATGGTCACAAACTGTGTCACAAATGGTCCTCTTCGCCTTGTTGTTCGTTTTCCTGAACTCTGCCACCAAGATGGGAGCAGTGACAGGAATGGGGGGAATATCTGCCTCGACTATATCCCATAGCTTGAGGTCCTCGATGAAGACCATCCTCGCCCTCCAAGGTGACCAATTTGTAGTCCCTACTAGCCTGTCCTCAAATCGCATCTGAGATGTTGACATGTCAACCAAACTGCAGTACCCAACTGATGCTCACTCTGCCAAGGAAAACACTGTCTCACTCCTGTCAACACAGGTGTGAAAAGAGACAAGTGTAATCTGACCTGACTCTTAACAAAACAGGTGTGAAAAAAAGTCAACGTCAAATCAGCCTCACTCCTACTGCGTAGGTGTGAAAAGAGACTGAAGACAAGTGTCAAAAACTTCCTAACAACCCTCTGAAAAATTCTACCCTCTAACAACCACTGAATGAGTCAATGGTTGTCCTCAAAAATCTGCTAGAAAGAAGTGTATGACAGCCACTCAAAATGCTGTCCCAACTGTCCAAAAATTTAGCCACCGAAGCTCTGATGCCATGTGAAAAGTTCAGGTCCTATTAGCTTGCCTTCTTGGTTTGTCTTTGACCAAAGAAAGGCTCTAAGTTTCAACTATCAAGTAATATATTTTCTGTTTTTTTATATCAGCAAACAGTCCAAAAGTATCTTGCTAATTTGTTACGGTTATGTTCTCAATTTGGGTGCTCTAGCATGCCATTTTTGTCACAGAAAATTAGTACATGCATCTCAAATAAACATAACACACCTAATACATCATTTACTACTGAAAATGAACAGATCTAAGAGACTAATACATGCATTTGTAGACAAAGTTATTTTTGGTCAACATGACCCTGGATAAAACCCCCCCAGGGAAAACAAGTTTGGAATATGTGTGTATATATGAGGAAAGAAAAAGAAGTGTTACAGTAAACACAATATATGAAAGAACCTGATACAATAGCAACTCCAACTGAGTTGATATACAAACCCGAAATCAACAGATGCACCCCTCATGCAAATTGCCAGAACCACTGAATCTGCTCCAACTGCCAACTCTGAGCTTAGATCTGGAAACCCCTCCACAACAATGAATCTATGCTGAATGGAAACCCTTTGAAACTGATCTCACTGCAATATGATGGCTAGATATCCTACTAGGTACGAATCAACCTCCAAATCTAATGTGCCCCTCTCAGAAGTAGAATAGCTCCAGTAAATAAACAAGGAAAGTAGCTCCAAGCCTCCATGAATGAAAGCAAGTGACCTCCCTCAATCATCCTCACAAAACTGACCTCATCTCCATCCTCCAAGAGATACTCTCTCAACAAGCAAAAGACCAAATGAAGAATGCACCCCTCCTTGACCCTTTGCGCCCCTCTTTGACAAGCAAAAGGAAACCTAGATATCAAGGGTGGAGGTCATCTCATATCCCATCTAATCGATGGTTGCGATCTCCCCGTGAATATCTAAATCACAAACCCACTTTGGGTTAAGTTTCCTAAGTCAACTTATGTCTCTAATTCACCCCTTTGAATTAATAATCACTTTTAGGCCAAAAGTGACTAAATTTCACTTTAACCAAAGTCAAAGTGAAATTAGACAAAAGTACAAGGTACAAAGTGTAATGTCCTTCCCTCATGTGCTAAGGAGGTAATAAGCACATGGGGAAAACCTCCCAAGGTACAAAACTCAACAAGAGAAACACTTGGTCTCCTTCAGTAAATTGACATTCAAAACAACCCTGATCTGCCTATTGCTTCATGTGGTTATGAGCCATAACCAAATTTTCTTTAAGAGTACGTAGAATGGTCATGCATAATGTAAGACTGCAGTCAACCTCCTGAACCTTGGAGACACTTGACATGTATGGGAGAATCAATGATGGTTTATGTCCATAGACTACATCAAAGGGAGTCATGCGAGTGGAAATATGGTAAGAGGTGTTCTACCACCATTCAGCTAGGGGTAACCATTGAACCCACTGATGTTGTTTGTCGAATGCAAAACTTCTCAAATATGTTTGCAAACGCTTGTTGACCACTTCGGTTTGGATATCAGTCTGGGGATGATAGGTTGAGATGAGATGCAATTGGGTGCCCTAGATACTGAATAATTCCTTCCAGAAATTGTTGGTAAAAGTTGGTTCATGATCAGAAACAATAGAATGAGGCATGCCATGGAGTTTAAATATATTATCCATAAAATTTCGATTCATTGTTGATGCGGTGAACAGGTGTTGAAGAGCACAAAAATGAGCATATTTGGAAAGACAATACACTACCACCATGATGATTGAATTATTCCCTAATTTGGGTTAGCCAATAATGAAATCAATAGAAATAGTCGTTCAAATAGTAGGTGGAATCGGAATCGGTTGGAGTGTGGCAGGAGTTTTGACAGTCTCACCCTTATTGCGTTGACAGGTATCACATTTGGCCACAAAGGTGTGGATGTCATGTTTCATACCATCCCAGAAGAAAGAATGTTTGACCCATTCGTAAGTTTTGGTAAAACCTAAATGCCCAGTTGTACGTGAATCGTGAACTCATAAAGCACTGTGGATTTAAGGGTTGACTATTTTCTTAAATACAAGCAACCTTTATAGTGAAACTCTTCATTGTTCCAAGAGTACTATGGAGAATCTTGTGGATCCCATTGCAATTTTTGGATTAGGCTGGAAATTTTTGGCTCTTGCAACCATTCCTGGAGAAAATTCGGAAGCCAGTCTACGACAATGAATGAGAGGGAAAATATGGACCCTTCTTCTTGATATTTCCTAGAAAGAGCATCAACCACCACATTTTATTTCCCCTTCTTCTAAATGATCTCATAATCATATCCAAACAGCTTGGTCACCCATTTTTGTTGCTCTAGGAATGAAATATGTTCTTCTAGGAAGTATTTTAGGTTTTGATGGTCCATTTTAGTTTGGAAGCATTGTCCCAATAGATAAGGGCGCCATGGATCCACTGCATGCAAAATAACCAACATTTACTTTTCATAGATTGATTGGCCCAAATATTGCTCTGAAAACTATTTATTGGTCAAAGTTAAATGTCATCCATCTTGCATGAGGACTACCCTGATTCCTCTCCTAGATACATCACATTCCAAAACAAAGGTCTTGGTGAAGTTAGGGAGGGCCAGTACAGGAGTAGTGCACATAATGTCTTTGAAGGATTGGAAGGATTGGTCATCTATTGGAGTCCAACAGAAAACATTCTTTTAAGGAGAGTTGTTAGAGGGGCCACAATTTTTCCATAATTTAAAAAAAAATTACAATAATAGCCTGTTAAACCCAAGAAAACACGTAGTCTTTTAAGATTTTTAGGGCGAGGCCAATTCTGCACAGCTTCAATTTTCTTAGGATCCAACCTTTGTTATAATGTTATTTTCCACCTAATCATTAGGTTAATATCACCTAAATATCACCTAATATCTAGGTCATTATCCCCTAGAAACTCCACATTTTAACCCTTAAAACCTACCAATTTTTCCCCGAGTTTCCATCCAAATTCCCACCTGGTTTCCCTTTTCCTTCACTAAGGGTGAGACCAAAAGGGTTGATCTATCCTTTTGGCTAGCAAGGGAGTGATCGATCGCTCTGTCTATGTGTCTAGGGAGAGACCAAGTCTAGAAGCTCCTACTTTTGGATTTCATTTCGAGGGATAATACCTCCCATTGATTTCTCAGGGTTTATCCTTGAGAAAGATTCCATTGTGATCTCGAGAATCTTATCCTAATAACTATATGGAATTATCCCTAAATACCTATAAGAACCAAGCCATTTCCCATGGGAAAGGAGGAGGAAATTGCTCGAAAGGTTACTCTGGTAATTTGGTTGCAACACTTGGGCAAGGAGATTGGAAGGAGGCCATCTCTTCAGTCTACATCTGTAAGTTGTAATAATGATTCTTTGATTAATAGAAGACCCACTGATTTTTCCCTCTATTCAATTGTTCATACAAGTTTATGTATTCATTGGTAGAGAATTAGTATAATTATGTGTTATGATACACTATTATATTTGTTTTCAATCCACACATGATTGCTTTGATGTTTGAGAGACTTTCATCTTCTTTGGTTGTTTTCATTTATGAATCAGATCTAGGAACACCCTTTGTTTATGTCTCTATTCATGTCTTAGGTGTCAGATAGTTGTCTTAGGTTGATGGATAGTTGGTATGGATTGTTGGTTGTCATTGATGTCAACCATTGGAGAGTGATATTGTAGATTGATGTCAACCCTTAGAGAACGTCTCATAGCGAATTCTGGTAGCACAAAGGTTTGGGTAATGGACCCAAGGTTGTTTCATGTATAATGGTATGATTTTTAATATATTTGAAGGCAATACTATTCTATATGGATATTACATGTCATTCCATTTTCGATGGTATGTGGAACGTCACATAACTCCTCACGGTTAGAGAGTTATGGCCATGAGAAGTTGGAGAACCCAGGTTTGGGTAATGGACCTAAGTTTGTTTGATGGATAATGGTACGTGTTTTGATATATTTGCAGCAAATACTATTCTATATGGATAGTACATGTCATTCCATTTCCATTTTTATGTGGAACGTCACATAACTCCTAACGGTTAGAGATTTATGGCCATTTGAAGTTGGAGAACCCTCATGAGTCATCTAGAAGCCCCAAAAGGTCAAAGTAGTCAAAGTGGTTTAAAATATTTTAGAAGGTAAATAATAAATTGAAGTGATGAGTGTACTATAATTCAAAGTGAATACAAAATAAATTATTTAAATAATAAATTTAATGGAGAAATTAGAAGTGGGTTAAGATGGTTAAAAGGTAACCCCTTGAGGAAGCTACATGAAAGTATAAATACGAGGCAATGATCTATAATTTTAATCACACTTGAGAATATTGAATATATATAAGTGACTGAGCTAACCAAATGATATCTAAGACGGATTTCAGAGGGAAGGTGAAGTAAAGAAGGCCGAAATTCAAGGGAGGATAAATTATTTTGATGATGTTTTCTAGGGTATGTTATTTACAGGTCATCTCACCATTTTCGAAATAACTGTTTTTCTAGAATGATCCAGACCATGAAATTGGGATCCCATTGAGGAAACATATCCAAGTAGTTGTGGTACAAATTTCATCTTGTGGGTCGTTGTATTTTTGGAGTTACACTCCATGGAAAATAGGGTTTGTGGCTAGTCCTAAAACTAGTCTAAAACATATGTTTCGGGTAACAAAGTCATAAATTATTCATAACAAATCCAAATTAAGTAAGACCAAATGTCATGGTTATAGTACAGTCTATAGTATTATGTGTAGAATTTTTAGATACATACAACAAATATTTCGTGCAGGGAACGCGCTACAAGTTCACTCTCTAGAATAAGCCAGAATTCAACAAGGTATGTCATTTTTTCTATAACTCCTTTTCTGAGAGGTTCGAAGTAGTGAAATTTGGAGGAATTGCATAAAAGACACTGAAGAACATTGTGTACCATTTTAAGATCTTTATTCATTACAAGTACATAGTTATGATTATTGCAAGTTAGGGTTTTTGACTAATCCAAAATTAGTCACGTGAGACCAAATTAAAGTTTGATAAAATGCTAGTCTCTTGTTGTTAAACTTAAGGAAGGTTTTCATGTATGTGATCATATACACCAGGTCTATTACAAAATTACAAATCAGATTTGGATGATGAAATTGATGATGGATTTTGGTTGAGGTATGTTATAGATAGAGGTTGTATAATAGTGAGGTTATGGCACATAGTTTGATGTAATGGTTTATGGTATTTGGTTATGGAAAGTGTGATGTATTGCTAGAAAAGTTTTGATGGTTATATTGGTATATGTGTTTGGTATATGGTTGAGGTACATGTTGGGTACATGGTTGAGACAAGTAGTTGATGAGTTGACACATACATGAGGTCTATAGTTGTTTATGTTGGTACATCTTGATGAGTCATAGTTTATGTGTATTTGATGCATGATTGGTACATATTTGGTGCATGTTTGATGCACTCATTGATGGTACAGGTTGAGGTATAGGTTATTGCATGATTAATGCACTTATTTATGGTATAGGATGATTACAATTTGTTTGGTATAGGTTGATGCATGGTTGATGAACTTGTTTATGGTACGGGTTGATTACAGGTTGATTGGTACAGGTTGTTATAGTGGTATATCTCACAGTGATAGTGTGACTGTGGTTCCATCATTCTGCTTCTACGTTAGGGCGCTTGGATGGGGAAATGATAGGTGGTTCTAGCCACCTTCCGACTATAGCCATAGAACATAGGGGGTTGTAGCCTCCTTCTTATTGTAGCCAAAGAATTGGGGAGTTGGAGCTTCCTTCAGGTTGTAGCCTGAGAAACTAGGGGGGTGGAGCCTCCTTCTAGTTGTAGCTAGAAAACAAAGGAAGTTGTTGCTTCTAATGAATGTAATTATTAAAGAAATATAATAAAAATCATTCCGTGGTTTTCTCCCGCTTTGGATTTCCACGTAAAACACTGGTGTACTATGTATGTGTGTGATTTCTCATTTGTTCATTGTTTATTTAATCTGCAACTATTGGATGATAATGCTACATTGATATAACACTTGAATTTTATGGTGAAAAAGGATTAAATTTCTCTATTACTGATTCACTCCCCCTCTCAGTAATCCAACATTAGGCACTGGTAAAACCTAAGGGAGCTAATCTCTTGCAGGGTGAAAAATCCCTACAATAGATTGACGACCATACTGGGGAAGTTTGCTCCATGTATCAATCCCCTTAGATTGTTGAAGTGTTGAATATTATTTCTAGATATCTCTACCCTTTAAGTGATCTTGTTCCATCCCAATCATTGCCCCACTCTTTTCCGATTCTAGTTGAAGAAACCCACATCCCAGATCTATCAGATCTTGCCCAGACCACCCTTTTTTCATTTCCTAGGTTCGATCACCCTTTCCCTGTGTAAACAGATCAACCAACCTAATTTGGTCACACCTTTTTCTATATAAGGGATCAACCAACCATCCTCTTATATTAACCAGGAGCGACCAAACCTTTTGGTTTCCCTTTCTCCCTTCACAGGGAGCGACCGTTCGCTCTGTCTCCCTTTTCAGGGAGCGACCATTATCTTGAGACTCCTTTTTGAAGAGTTATCCTTCAAAATACCCATCTAGATCTGTTTTTTGTGGCCTCTTCAACATTCCAGATCCACCTTGGATTTGCCTTAAATTCCTTGCTATGAATTTTACATTTTTTTGTGAAACTTTTGCATTTTTCTTGAAAAAGTTTCCTCTCTTTTTGTATGCCACTCATATGCCATCTTATTGAACTTATTGTTGTATTGGTATGACCATAACTCTCTTCCTTGGCCTCCTAAAGTAGTCTACAGATCCTTGTAATCTCCCTGAAAGATTGTTTCGAGAAATTTCCCTTTGATTGTTTTCCCACTCTTGCTTTGATTTCTTTGAGTGTTGATTGTTTTTCAGTCATTTTAAAGACTCTTTTAGTTTTGAAGCCGTGAGTTTTGCATGTTTTACTTTGTAATATTTGATTTCTTCCTTCTTATCTAATTTTCAATGCATTACACATTTTAGATTGAAAGAATAGAAATAGAAGGAATTCCTTTCAAATTGCAATTACTTGAAAAGAAAAAGAGAAAGCATAAACTTTTGTTGGAGTTTTTTTGAAAGTAGCTTAGGAAAGTTTTTTTCTTTCATATTTCAAACAATTCATTTCATTATTTGGCATTGTTTTCCATTTCATTGTAAAGAAAATTAAGATTGCATGTTGTTGAGTGCTTAGTTTTCATTATAAATGAGTAAAGAACTTCCCTCCCTGCTTTATCTAGCTTTCATCGAAAATGAATTATTGCATTGCATCATTCTCTGCACCTTTTGGAGTCGAGTACTTTACAGATCATTAGTTTCACTACTGCACCCTTGAGTAAACCAACAACCATAAAATCAGGCGCTTAATAAAATTGATCTAGAAACTTTTCTTTTTAGGGATTGTACATCAACAATAGATCAGGATAGATCTTTGGAATAGGATGTGAGGTGAACTCTCCAAAGCACCCAAAACCCACTTAGAATATTGTGATAGGGAGAGAAAATACAATTTTTGTATAAGCATAGTTGGAACCCCCGTCTCACACATGGGTTAAACATGAGGTCGCGTGTAGGAGAGAATAAGAGATTACCCCTCCGAGGCTTAACCACATGTAGTGTAACGTTACTATATTGGGGGTTATTCTTGAGAATCAACTGTTTTCATTTGGTCTTGGAACTTCGTGAATCCAGAATCTATTTGGGGTCCTCTAGATATTTTTCCATTCCTCTTGTTCTTATTCCTCTTGGATAATTTCAGACTTGATATCCTGCCCATACTTTTGGACCTGACTGTTAATTGTACCCTCCCGGAGGCTGACTTGGAGTTGGTGACCTTAGTTTCCATAATATTTAGGGTCTTTAGAAAAGGTGACGATGAAGAGGAGTCTTCACTGTACCTAGGTCAGACGTTGGTCAAACTCACTCAGTCTCCTTGGAGGGTCACCTGTGATTCTCATTGTAAAGAGACTTGCACTAGGGTGTAAGTTAAGTAGGTCACCAATGTAATTGAACCACCCACTCCATCTCCACTCCTTCTCATATTTTTTTTAAGATTTTGGATTTCATCACCAACTAGTAAGTTCAATGTGAGAAGTTATTGGTTTGTTTGGTTTGCTTCCTATATTTTCTAGCGTGTGTTGTTTATTTTATTAGTAGACATTAGGGTTGAGTCTATATCTATGGCGTTAGTTCCTAGGTCTACCAATGAAGGAATCCATTTTCTAGGGATACCATTTGTGTCTCCTTCTATAGGACATGTTGGTCCACCTTACATTGCAACTTTGACTCTTCCTGGTCTCACGATTGGGTTATCGGTTTAGTTTTTTTCCACTCCGGTGAATGTAAATGCTCCTAGTTCTTCATATGTAAACAATCCACCCTAGGATCATCAACCTCATGTCTATCCTCTTCCTTATTTTCCCTTAGGGTCTTGTTCCCATTCTTCATCTTCGCCTAGTGAAATATCTACAACTAGTAACGAGGTGGGCAAGAAGAAGAAGAAACGAAATATTAAAAAGAAGAAAAATAAGAAAGAGGGAAATATTCCAACCACTGCAGGACATATTGGAAGCGATCAACCAACCTCTGGGAATCATGCTAGGAGTGTTGATGGTGTCATGACATCTAAAAATCGCAAGCCTAGATTCCCTTTCAACCTTTGCAAGGGTGATCACCTTCTCAAGGATTGCCTTGGTATTTCCAAGGTCGTAGAAGTGTGGTATCAGATTTCTTCTCAATCCATGTCATCAACCACTGCAAGTCATGCTGGTGACAACCCATCGACTAGTAATTAGGTCGAAATTAAGAAGGGTAAAGTCAAATTTCCTTTCTTTTTATGTAAGGATATGCATCACACCTACTTTTGTCCCCACATGGATGAAGCTTCATATCTGTTGAAAATGGTTGTTGATATTCAACAACAACTTCCGATAGGTTATCGTAAACTCTCTCCCAACATGCCATTAGTTGATGGATTGGTCAATCTGGTTCCCCCTTTGGTTAATCCGGTTGCTCAAGTGGTCAATTTGGTTGCATCCTCAGTTGAACTAGTTGATAAAGTGGTCGATGTTTTTCCTCCATCGGTCGATCCCACTCTTCCATTGAAGAGTGAAACCCAATTGATCGATCCAAGTACCTCCTCGGTCGATCTGGTCCATAAAGTGTTTGATTCGATATCCCCATCAATCAGTCCCACTCCTCCTTTGAAGAGTGAGGATATCACTCAAGTATTTCTTGTAATTGAGGATTCCTTCAGACAAGGGGGCGTTCCACCCATTCCAACTGCACCCCCTCCAAGCAATGTGATTACCATTGATTGGAATTCTTCAAAAGAACCTTGTCTTCCTTCTTACACGCCTTTCCAAATAGTTGTCAAAGTTTTTGGTAGGCATATTCCTAACACTATAATAGACGAAGGATATTTTGTTAGCATCATATCCTTGAATGCTTGGCAATATCTTGGTTCACCTCAGCTTGCATCGGTGACTCAGAATATGTTGGATTTTAACAGATGGGTTAGTCAACCTTTAGGCATCCTTCATCAGTTTCTTGTTACTTTGAGGGGAAAAATAGTCTACATTGATGTGATGGTATTCCACGACCCCTTGGATTTTAATTTTCTCCTTGGGTGAGACTATTTTTACGCCATGCAATCTTTTGTGTCCACACTCTTTTGAGTGATGTGTTTCCCTTGTAATGGAAGCATAGTAACCATAGACCATCTTTCATTCATTGGCCCCATATGATGGTCAACCATTAGTCTTCCCTGAATGGTCCTTATATTCCAACATCATCCACCCCACTGGAAGTCAATCACTACAACAAATCCCTATGATTTGCTCCCTTTTTTGCTTCCAAAGTTGGTTTTAGTGTATTTTTCTTCAATGTTTTGAACAAGTCGATACTATTTATCAGGATGGAGATATTCATGGTGTTTTTTTTTGCTGAACACAAAATTTAGGTGCTAGTAGCACTGAAAATTGGGCCCCATTTAACGCTGGAAATTGCACCCCATTTAGTGCCAGAAATAACGCCCACTTTAGCGCCATAAATTGTGCCCCATTTAGCACCTAATTTGGCAACCTAGTTAGCGCTATAAATTGCACCAAAAGTAACACCGGATTTAGCATTGGATGTATCAGGATTAGCCTAAATAGTTAATTAGTTGAGGTGTTGGGGGTTAAGTGGATAGGGGATTTGAGGATTATGGGATTTAGGGATTTGAGGTACACAGATTAAGGGTTAATGGATTAGGGGTTAGGGTTTAAGGGTCAAGAGCTAAGGTATTTGGCACTTGCGGGTTAGGTAGTTTAATGGTTAATGGATTAGGGATTATGGGATAGTGGATTAATGTTTAAGTTCTTAGTGCATAGGGGTTTTTGGAATAAGGGATTATGGATTAGTGAGAAGTGTTTAAGGGTCGATGGCTTAGGGGTTAGGGGATTTAGGGATTTTGTGTTAAGGGATTATTGATTAACTAAGGTTCAGGGATTAAGGGTCAAATAGGGATTAGGGCTTAAGGCTTTAAGGGTCAATGGATCATGGGTTAGGGGAGTTAGGGATTTTTCAGAACTCTCTTGAAATTTCATGGAACCTGTTCCAACACATCAATCACCAATTTCATCCATTGATGTCGCACAGTGAGTAGTGAATGGGGCCAATGTTGAAATTTCTTCAAACTGTTACTACATGCATTGAAATTTGACACGGTTATTATAGACACGTGCCTTAATGGTATGTGATGGTTTCAAGACTCAAGGATACCTTATGTCCCCACATAATATTTGAGATCGTCCACATTTGCATCAACGTTCATCAACCAGTCTCATTTTCATCATTTGTCATTCACTTATATATTGGAATACTTGTCGAAACTCTCTTAAAATGTCATGGATTAATGTATTCCAACACATCACCAATGTCATCCATCAATGTCGCACGATGAGAAGTGAATGAGGTTTAGCGCTGGATGTGACTAAATAGTTCATTAGTTGAGGTATTGGGGATTAAGTGGATAGGGGCTTTGAGGATTATGGGATTTGGGGATTTGGGGTACAGGGATTAAGGGTTAAGAGAATTAGGGATTATGGTTTAAGGTATTAAGAGTCAAGCGATACGAGATTTGGCGCTTATGGGTTAGGTAGTTTAATGGTTAATGGCTTAGGTATTATGGGATAGGGGTGTTAGGTACCTAACCCCTCACGTAGGAAGAATAATAATTTTCCATGTAATAAAGGTCAATATTAATAAGGCCTATCAATAAGGAGGAATATGTCAAATGTAAGAATACCTAATAGAAGCTTCTACTTCTAGAAGGATATTCCTATAGATTGTTCTTTTGGATAGAAATATTTAGTATAAATAGGAGTAGAGGGTATGAGAAGTTGTGTCTTGGATATTATTGTAATAGAGATCTTCTATGCTGGAGGTTTCCCCCTCGAAGAGGTAAGTGAACATTGCTCTCAGTAATCAAAGTTCTCTTTCTGGTGTTATTCTGGTATAATTATGGTATTATTGTAGTGTTGTTCTAGCTATATCATTGTTTATCTGTCATTTCTAGCTAATTATTTCTATTCTGGATATTATTTTATATATGGAATATTACAAGTGGTATCAGAGCACCTTCCTCGACACAAAATCATGGGTTATTTTTTTTTCCAGGGTAGAGACATATTCCAACGTCTTAGAGCTACAGAGACCTTTTGTTACGCACATAAACCCGCGGTCGGGGATTCATACACACAGGAAATACAAGTGGTACTTAAGTGCACATATGTTGGCCACCATTGTAACCCCTGTTGGTACCCCTTTGAGTGGTAACGCATCAGACAACAACTATATATAGATCATCCTAGATCACCTGAAGCCCTCCATAGATAAACCGATCGACCACCTAACTGCTATAGTGCCACTGAGAAAAACACTCAGGAAGATACTCTCTAGTACATGGGTAGTCAGGTAGTATGTCTAAGGGCATGGTCTAGCCTCCTTAGTAGGTGACCAGAGATATTGGGACGAGTACTACTATTGGACCCCGCACATATATCAGAGAGATATAGCATAGGGAAAGCCCTTGTTTGTAGAACCCTTGAATACCCTAACCCTTAGGATGAAAACAAAAAAATAGAACATAAAAGATCTATTGCCACGCAACTGTGTTTCTTGCATTCGAGTTTCAAAATTACTACATGTTTCTTCCTGTTAATCATTTGGGAATTGAGTCACTACAGTATTCTTCAAATCAAAGTATAACTCTGAAGGAGTAAAAAAAATGTCTGGATTCTGTTGGCACCATTATTTGAGACCTATCCCATTGGATTCCTCTCTTTTCCCTTATCGCAGTCATACCTATCATTTTTCAACAATTTTTATCCAAATATTTCTATCCAGGATGCTTTGGAAGATGATGTTGAGGCTCTCCTTGTGGCTATGTCACCTAAACCCACTGACATGATCCCTCCCTCCGCCCTCCCAAAGTAGAACCAGTCATTTCCCTAAATGATCTCAATGGCTTCTCTGCTCCCCAAACCCTCAAGATAATTGGTTACATTAATCATAGGAGGGTCATCATTCTTGTTGATAGTGGAAGCACCCATAATTTTATTCATCGTTACATTGCCCAAGAAACTAATTGATATATCTTTGTCCTCAATAATTTTCAAGTCATGATTGCCAATGGTGGGTCCATGAAATGTGCAGGGCATTGTGAAAATGTGTGTCTCAAAATTGGTCAATACCACATGAAATCTCATATGTTTGCTATCGACATGGGAGGTTGTGACATTGTGTTGGGTGCAAAATGGCTAAGGACTTTGGGTCCCATTCTCATGGATTTTAAGGAATTAACCATGCAATTCAACTAGGAGGGCCACCAATATAAGTTCCAATGCATCACCATCAGTTCCCTAGAGATCATCAGTTCGCATCGCATGGAAAAGATGCTAAAAAAAGGTCATTATGGAATTATTGCACAACTCCATGCCATTCAAGACACTGAGACACCCTCTGTGCTGCAGGACCTCCAATCCATCCTCTCTAAAAATCAAGTGGTTTTTTCCAATCCCTAGGGAATCCATCCTTCCCATGGTGTTCATGATCATTCCATTTCCCTTTTCCTCGACAACCTTCCTCCCAATATCCATCTCTATTGTCATCCCTTTTCCCAAAAAAATGAAATTGAGAAAATTGTTCAATAATTCCTCAACGCAGGTGTTATCCACCCTAGTACGAGCCCCTACTCTTCTCTTTTGGTCATTGATCCAGGTGGATATCGCTGGCCACACACCTTTTCCGACTGGCTCAAAATAGTTTTTTGGTAAATTTGACAATTTACTATTTTTAGCAGTTTTTAACTTCTGGGGCCATTTTGAGGGCCCAAATGAAGGTTTTTTTGATATAGAGGTTCTCGATGATATCCAAATGCATGATTTAAACCCAAAAATGAATCTCCTCAATGATACCTTTCCAACAAGATATCATATGCCTAAAAATGAGATCGTATGCAAAAGTTACGACCCCGGGAAGTTGATGTACTAACTTACCCAAACAAGGCCCACATGACTTTTGGTGCTTCATCTCCTAGGGTTAGGTTTTTGGATGTCTAGGAATTTTGGCATTCCTGTTTATTGTAAGAAGGCCTTCAGA
>ML789419.1:956466-980811 GCA_009831015.1 Picea engelmannii
TTACATCTTATTGAGTTGGTGCTCAGTTGAGGAGATTGGTGTCTCCAGTAGGTTGGTGCCTACAATCTTTGTAACAGTAGGTTGGTTCCTATAAACATTTATAAATATAAGTTTAAGGTTTTCTCCCAATTGGGTTTCCATGTTAAACTATGTGCATTCTGATTTGAGTTTATATGTGATTATTGTTTCTAAGCTAATGAATAATTGACGAATAGTTAAATAAAGTAAAAAGTATCTCATGTTGATTCACCCCCCCTCTCAGTATAAGCATAAGTTCAACAATTGGATTTGGTTATTGACTATAAATGTTTCTTCAAATGGTGCAAAGTAATGTCATAAAAATGTGTTAGATATACTATTTAGATTATTGTCATATAAAATTAATTATTAACTTCGTGTATTGATTCCATGGCCATACACATCTTGTGCACTTTCAAGTGCCCTTTTGAAGTTTTTGAAGGGCTTGGAGGCCCTAGGTTTGTACTCACACTGGACATTGGCATAGCTCTGATGACCTATCAAGACCATTTTACTGAGAATGTTATACAAAAGGCACAGGATAGTAATAGGGCTTTGTGTTCCATTAAAATCATGGTGACATCCAACATCCCTCTACTTCTAAGATTTGTGTTTTCTTTTTCCAAGGAGACATTTTCTTGTTTTCCATCAAGCATTGAAACCACTTTTAGTCGAATTCAACAGTTGAATATAGTCGACTTTATAGTTTTGTCTCATAATTATGGAAACTTATGAGGAGAGAGGCGTAGCTTTTACAAGGCACAAATAAATGGTAGAATACTCTATTGCAATTGGACAAAAGATTGTTTTGTTCTTGAAATTTAATGGACCAACAAATATTTGGATTTGAACTACCAATCTTAGGCATTCATGTTATGGTTCATAGTAAAAGAAGTCTTCCAAGTGTTTTCACCCATGTTTGCACAACAGTTACCTAGAATCTTAGGTACCAAAGTGTCAACAGATACTCGCCAAGTGTTTGACAAAATGCTTACATGTCAGTTGTTTTATTGGCACTTTATTTGGCATTGGAGGTGAGAAGCATAGCAGTGAAATCATGGATGCATGGCAATTGTTTGATAAAATGTTTGCATGGTAAGTGTTTCATGAAAGTCCTATACGATAAGTTTTTGTTATAAACCTTGATAAAAAAGACATAATTTCATATTATGATTAAATCTCTTTCTGAAAAAAAACACCATGCATGTGGGTGAATTCATCCAATTATGTGGTGGATTTAAAGAAGAAATTAGAGCATATCCTAGGGTTTAATGTACATAGGGAGGATAGTCTGGGGTACTTAGGGAGGTACCCAAGGGGGGTAATGATAGATAGATGGCCACATAGTGTGAATGCAATTTGTGTAAGAAAGCTTATTAGAAGGTTCCACATACTAGAAAGTTCCTTCACTAGAAATTTACTATGAGGTTAGATAGAACTATATAAAGAAGTAGAAGCAATGTAATGAGATGTCTTGTGAAACATAAATATAATTGTAGCAAGATGGCTTGTGGAGTGATTCCTTCCATATGGGATAATTAATGGTGTTACCCTACCTTAATTTTTTTCTCTACATTATTTATAATCTTTTGTTGTCAACTATGCGGATCTATTACATTATTCTCAATTTAATGTCTATACTATATTTTCATATCTATTAAGATACATAACAAATGGTATCAAAACTCTTTCTCCGGCTAAAAATGAGAAGAGATTTTTTATTTTTGGAGTTTTTCCAAGGGGAAAAGAGGATGGAAGAATTCAAATTGGTTTCTGAAACTTTTTGTGCAAAATCTAAAGAATCCAACTGTAGATCTTTGTTCTTCTAGAAAAATCGTCATATTTAAAACAAAAAATCATCCAAATTGGAGTATAGGAAATGGAGTTATCGTTGATTTAAAATTAGTTGTTTTAGGGTATTTTCTAGATGGCCGTGCAGTTTTCAAAACAAATATATTTTGATAGAGTGTACAAATTTCAGTCAAATTAGTGCCAATTGATGTTGAGTGGTCATGGAATTTCATAATTGTGGTCATAATATCCAATTGGATAAGTATCACGGAAGTTATGATCATTTTACATTAGCTACCTTGAACCCTAACTTCATAAAGGAGCTCCATTAAAAAATAAGTTATTTCTATAAGTCGTAGTTTTATTTTTGGGTTTTCACAATGAAGATGTGTTAGGATATTTAGACACTAAGGATTTAGTTAAGATCCACTTGTTATAATGTGTCATTAGGTTAAAGTGTCTTTCTTAGTTTGTTTCTTTAGTATGCATTTGTAATCCGAAGATCATGATATGTTCCTGACATAGAGTGATATGATGACTCATATTCTCCTCGATCTTAACAACTACATTTATCTATGTATTAGTACTTGATTGGCCCATGATCTCTATTTAAATAGCATGGAGGGTCATTTTCCTATGATCGATTGTTAGAAACTAGCTGTAATATATTTTATTTGCATTAATAAATTGCCTCAAATGGTCACATTGGTTGGGGTTGTGGTTGTTCTCCCATAGGGGTTTTACCACGTAAAAACATTGATGTGTTGATCTTTGATATGTTTGTGTGAGTGGTTATTGAAGGTGTTCGTCCTCTGTTGGAATACATGTGTTGTCTAACATGGTATCAGAGTCCATTTGAAGACCTTCTCATGTTGTAGATCAATATCTTGAAGTCGTGTTTCCGCATATATGGTTTATACCACATTTATACATTTTGGGGTTGAGAGAATTGTTCCATTACATCCGGACCACATGTTTTAGTTAGGAATGATTTTTGTTTCACTCTAAAAAGTTTATATTTTCCCAAGATACGACCATTTTAGTCAGATCCAGAGAAGTTTTTATTGAGCACACACTCCAAGTCTGTCTTCCATGAAAACAACACCCCCAATCCTCCTCCTTAAGATTATAATGTGCTTTTCACTAGCTCACTTGGTTAAAAATTGATTTATTAAGTAAGAGGTCTTGAGTTTGAGTCTCTTTTTTGTTACTTTTTTTGAAAAAGCTCATGCATTCATTATAAAGTGTATTTCACTTAATTATAAAAGTGAATCACTTTTAAATAACTTTAATATTTTATTTTAAGTTATTTGTTTTGCATGCAACCTTCATCTATAAAGTAACTTCATTGTAAAAGTGATTCTCACCTGTTTTATGAAAGTGGGTCACTTCATAAGTAACTTATTTAAAAGTGAGTTTATATGCAAAATTAGATAAGGAGGAGCATCACCACGTGGACCAATTTCTACTTGTCACATGGCTCTTTGGTTATTGTTTATTCCTTTTTTCAAAAGGACATAAATTTCACATCGGAAGTTCGTTTTCAGTGTCGTTTTTTTAAACAACCTATTTTTTTGAGAGCTTTCCATCCAGACCATCAATTTCAATATTTGAATCCATATTTTATGTATATTTTAATATGGATTCGACCAATGATATTTTTCTTACCAGCACCAACTAATTCTCATGGAAATACCATATGGAGGATGTATTAAGAAGTAAAGGGTTGTACCAAATTACCTTGGGAAAAGAACAAGAACCCACCAATGATGAAAATAAAGTCAAATGGGATAATACGAGTGACGAAGAACGTGGAATAATCAGAATGTCCATATATCCTTATTTAATATTTGACCTTCAAGGAATTGATGGCCCAGATAAATCCTGGGAAAATCTTGAGGTTGTGTTTAGTAAACACAATATTATTCAATCCCACCAAGTAGAAAATTAGTTAATGACTTTAAGTCCCAATGATGTTTCTTGCATTGAAGATTATTTATCTAAGTTCAAAACACTTAGACTTTTATGTATAGATTGAAAAATAGATTCGAAGGAAGATTGATGTATCTATATTATTCTTTCTAAGATTGGTAGTGCATATTATGTGTTTGTATATACCTTTTATGCCACTAGAGAAGCTCTAGGGAGTTCTTACCAAAATGCCTCTCTTAAGTCTTTTTGTGATTCTCTTATTCAAGAGCAAGATAATCTTGTGCAACTTGGATTGATCAACACTGTAGGTACATCCAACAAAGCCTCAGTGGCCCATCAAAAATATAAATTGTAAGGTACCAGACGTAATGTAATATGCATAAACATAAATATTCAACAACTACCAATGGAACAGTAAAATGTTGAGAATAACAATACCAACAATAATAACTTTATTTAAAGAAAACAATGTTCACTTGTCTCTTTGAGGGGGAAACCTCTAGTAAAGCAGATCTCTATTACAATAAATCTCAAGACAAATATTTATGACGCCTCCTACTCTTATTTATACTAATTCTATCTTCTAAAGAACATTCTAGAGGAATATCTTTCTAGAAGCGGAAAATTATATTAGGTCTTCTTACATTGACTTGTTCACATTTATTAAATAGGCCTTATTAAGTGATGTCGACCTTTATTACATGGAAAATATATTATTCTATCTATGTGAGGGGTTAGGGAGGTTAGGTCCCTAACATGCCCTCCCCGTTGAAAAAGAGCCTTGTCCTCAAGTCTTAAGATGAGGAAAGTGTTGCAAAATGGTAGTCATCTCCCACATGGAATCTTCTGGTGGAGTATCCTTCCATTGAAATAATACTTCCTAGATGATGTGTTGACAAAGATGACACTTGTATTGGTCCAATACTCCTTGTGCCTACAACCAAATGGAACATTATTCATCCAACTCTGGTAGAATATTATGGGTGTGGCACTTGGTGCCAATCACTTTCTTTAGGCATGAGACATGAAAAACATGATGTAGGTTAGAGTGAATTGGAAAAGATAATTTATATTCCATTGGCCCCACTCATTTAAAAATAGTATAAGGACGATAAAATTTGGGGGCAAGTTTCAGACACTACTGGTATTTTAGTGAAGTATGTTTGTACGATTGTAGACAGAGATGTGAAAATTTCAGGTCCTATCAACTTGCCTTCTTGGTCTGTCTTTGACCAAAGAAAGGCTCTAAGTTTCAACTGTCAGGTAATATATTTTCTGTTGTTTTATATCAGCAAACAGTCCAAAAATATCTTGCTGATTTGTTACGGTTATGTTCTCAATTTGGGTGCTCTAGCATGTCGTTTTTGTCACATAAAATTAGTACATGCATCTCAAATAAACATAACACACCTAATACATCGTTTACTGCTGAAAATGAACAGATCTAAGAGACTGATACATGAATTTGTAGACATAGGTATTTTTGGTCAACATGACCCTGGATAAAACCCCCCCAGGGAAAACCAGTTTCGAATATGTGTGTATTTATGAGGAAAGCAGAAGAAGGGTTACAATAAAAAAAATATATGAAAGAACCTGATACAATAACAACTCCAACTAAGTTGATATACAAGCTCGAAATCAACAGATGCGCCCTAGAATGGTGCGCCCCTCATGCAAACTGCCAGAACCACTGAATCTACTCCAATTGCCAACTGTGAGCTCAGATATGGAAACCCCTCCACAAAAATGAAGCTATATTGAATGAAAACCCTCTGCAACTGATCTCAGTGCAATCTGATGGCTAGATATCCTACCAAGTACAAATCAACCTCCAAAGCTAATGCACCCCTCTCAGAAGTAGAATAGCTCCAGTAAATAAACAAGGCAAGTAGCTCCAAGCCTCCATGAATGAAAGCAAGCAAACTCCCTCAAGAATCCTCAAAAAACAGACCTCATCTCCATCCTCCAAGAGATCCTCTCTCAATAAGCAAAAGACCAAATGAAGAATGCACCCCTCCTTCACCCTTTGCGCCCCTCTTTGACAAGCAAAAGGAAACCTAGATATCAAGGCTGGAGATCATCTCATCTCCCATATAATCGATGGTTGAGATATCCCCATGAATATCTAAATCACAAACCCACTTTGGGTTAAGTTTCCTAAGTCAACTTATGTCTCTAATTCACCCCTTTGAATTAATAATCACTTTTAGGCCAAAAGTGACTAAATTTCACTTTAACCAAAGTCAAAGTGAAATTAGACAAAATTACAAGGTACAAAGTATAATGTGCTTCCCTCATGTGCTAAGGAGGTAATAAGCACATGGAGAACACCTCCCAAGGTACAAAAATCAACACTCCCTCTTACCGAGGAAGGTGTTCCTCACCAAGCCCATCTTGTCTCTGAAATAGACATGCTTGCCCCATGGCAGGGCCTTGGTGAGAATATCTGCTACTTGGTCATTTGTAGATATATACTGCAACTGAACTTCCCCTCTCTGAACCCAATCATGAATGAAGTGGTACCTGATCTCAATATGCTTCGACTGGTCATGAAACACAAGATTCTCAGATAGTTTTATGCAACTCTGATTATCACAGTGAATGACAGTCGGAGACATCTCTTGACCGAATAAACTAAATAACATCTTGCAAATCCAAATGGCCTTGCAACTGGCCTGACTGGCCACCATATACTCTACCTCGGCCGAATTCAAAGCAACTGACTTCTACTTCTGGCTGAAACAGGAAACAAGTCCTGACCCCAAACTGAAGCAGCACCCTGAGGTGCTTTTCCTGTCAGCAGCACATCCTGCCCAGTCTGAATCTGTGTAGCCAACCAAACTAACTCCATCTCCCCTGACATAGTCTAGACCATAGTCCACTATCCCAACAACACATCTCAAGATGTTTTTTTCCCCAACCATGTGAACACTCCTCGTCTCAACCATGTACTGACTGAGTGTGTTCACAACAAAACATATATCTGGTCTGGTGTTAACCAGATACATAAGTGAACCGATCAACTGCCTGTATATTGTGGCATCCACCAACTGGCTATCTGAAGCACTAAGCCTCTTCCAGTTGGTGATCATAGGTGTAGACATGGGTCTGCAGTCCTCTATCTGAAACCTACTCAAAATATCTGTTGCATACTTCCCCTGCCCGAGAAGTATGTGACCCTCCTCCTGCCATACCTCCATACCCAGAAAGTAGTGCATCAATCCAATATCACTCATCTCAAACTCTGATGCAAGTCCCAGCTTTCACTTATCTATGAGATCCTCAACTCCAATAATGAATAAATTATCCACATACAAAATGAGAATGAGCGTGTCCTCAACCCTAATGATGAAATAGAGGTTTGGATCAGCATCGCTCTTCTCGAAGCCCATATGAAGAAAATAAGTATCAATTCGTGAATACCAAGCTCGGGGAGCTTGCTTCAGACCATATAGTGCCTTCCTCATAAGACACATGTGATTCTCCCTGTCACTCACCTCAAACCCCTATGGATTCTCTATGTACACCTCCTCCTCAATAAAGCCATTCAGAAATGCGGTTTTCACATCCATCTGATGAATGCGCCAACGCATCTCTGCTACTATGGAAATGATAGTCTTGATAGAAGTGTATCTTGCAACTGGTGCAAAAGTCTCATCATAGTTGACTCCCTCAATCTGTGAGAAGCCTCGTGCCACAAAACGGGCCTTGTGTTTCTCCATGCTGCCATCTGCAACAATCTTGGTCTTGTACAACCACCTGGAAGTCACAACTGACTTCTCCACTGGCCTTAGAACCACATCCCAGACATCATTACGCACAATGGAGTCATACTCCTCAACCATGGCCTCTCTCCAGACCTGATTTTCAACTGCCTACGCAAAATTATGTGGCTCAGTATCCCTAATACATGTCACTAGTGCTAAATATGATCCCAATCTGACTGGTGGCCTTCTCTCTTTGATATGGCTTTTGGTATCCTCTACATTCTCTCTGGCCTCCTTCAGGGTCTCCTAAAACCATCTAGGTATCCTCTTCCCTAAATTGGTCAACGGAGAAGTAAGGCCTCTCTGCCCAAGAGTAACTGCCTCTGGACTCGTCTCAACACTCTGAGATCCTGAAGACTGTACTCCATCTGAAGTCTGTGCCCCATCTGACTGAACATGCTCTGATTGTGACCCTGAAGCTGTGCATGGTGACCCTGTCACCCCTGATACTGGTGTACTTGACGACTAAGGCTGTGCTCCCTCTGAGACTACAATTGGAAACTCTGCATCATCCTCAACTCCAACTCTCGACTCAAGAGATCTCACAAAAGCCATATCCTCCTCTAACATCTCTTCTCACCACCACTTTCCTAAGTGGCAGAATGTAGATGCGATAGGCTTCTGACACCTCTGAGTATCCAACTAGAATCCCCTGTTGGGCTGTGAGGTCTAGCTTTGTCCTCCTCTTCGAGGGGACATGAGAGAAAGTCGAGCACCCAAATATCCTGATGTCCTTGACATCAGGCCTCCTATCAGTGAAGGCCTCCTCAGGAGTCATCTTCCCCAAAATCCTATGGGGGATCCTGTTCTACAGGTAAACTGCAGTAGAACATGCCTCTGCCCACAAATACAAAGGCAAACTCTGATCATACAGCATAGATTTCGCTGCACCGGTAATGGCCCGGTTCTTCCTCTCGACAACCTTGTTCTGCTAGGGGTTGTAAGGTACAATCATCTGTCTCCTGATGCCATGTTGTGCACATAAGTCTACAAACTGTCTCGAGGAATAATCTCCCCCGTTATTCGACAGCAAGACTTTGATCCTCTTTCCCAATTGGTTCTCCACAAGCGCTTTGGACTCTTGGAACCGTGTGAAGACCTCACTCTTGGCCTTCAAGAAATAGATCCAAGTCTTCCTCGAGTAGTCATTAATAAATGTGAGATAATAATCATAACCACTCAAGGAACTCTGAGTCATGGGCCCACACACGTCCGTGTGTACTAAATCCAGTATGCCAGCTGACCTGGTGTCACTGCTGGGGAACGATGCCTTGGAAAACTTGCCAATTGCACACCGTCTGCAAACATCTTGATGCTCTATGCTGATCTGTGGCACACCGGTCACAACCTCTCTCAGTCCTCCAAGATCCCCATGATGTAGGTGGTCCATCCTGCGATGCCATAACTCACACAACTGTCTACTGCTATCGCCACTTGCTACCAAAGCAAGAAGTGACTGAAAAAGCAATATTAATAGTTTCCCCTCTCTCACTCCAATCACCTGTCCTAAGGCACATGGAGAACCCCAAGGTTGAATCAGTACCTCGGTGCCTTTGGATATCACCTCAAGGCCTCTATCCTGGAGGGTGGAAACTGATATCAGATTCTTCTTCATCCCAGGGACATACAAAACGTCCGTGAATGATATGGGTGGAAATCCATCTATCCGAAAAGCCACTGTGCCAACCCCTGCAACTATGAAATCTCTGTCATCTCCAAGAGCAATATCCATCCTGATATCACTGACTCTGAGATCAGAAAAGTTCTCTCAAAGTCTAGTCATATGGCTTGAAGCTTTGTTGTCTATATACCAGTTACTAGGTGTTGTCTCAACTGAAGTGCAGCATGTGAGGAAAGCACACTCTCTCTGAAAATGTGTCTGAAATTCAATCTCCTCTGCTTTAGTTGCGGTACCACCCTTCTTCTTCTTCCTGTTCGGGCACTATCCAACATAGTGCCCAAACTTCTTACAAACAAAGCACTTCACTTTGCTCATATCTCTCTTCTGACCACTGCCCTGACCACTACTGCTCTCTCCTCCTCCACTCCCCTATGGTGGGGCCCCAAACTTGGGACCCTGTCGACCCCCACGATCGACCTTCTTCTTTCCCTTTGTCTAAAGAGAAAGATCCTCCTCATCCTGACCAATCTGTTGTTGTTGCTGCCACTGTTTAGAAGCCTCGGATGCTAACTGAATCTCCTCCTGGATGAAGTCATCCCACATCCTCTCCCATGTAGGCATGACCTCTTGTGCAACTATGCGTCATGCAAAAGGACCCCACAGTTTGGTGAAGCTATTCATAGCTTGCCTCACCAAAGAGTTAGGGTTCACAACCTCTCCGACGGCTGCAAGCTCGTCTCTGATCTGAGTGTAACGACCAAGGAATGAAGTTATTGACTCATCCTTGAGCATGTGAATGCCCCTAAATCGGTCATGAAGAACCATCTTCCGGTTCTCATTGGAGCTCTCATACAACTTGCATAGAGATGCCCACAGCTCGTATGCATTAGCCTTCCCCGTCAAATGGGGTATGATATGGTCACAAACTATGTCACAAATGGTCCTCTTTGCCTTGTTGTTCCTTTTCCTGAACTCTGCCACCAAGATGGGAGCAGTGATAGGAATGGGGGGAATAACTGCCTCGACTATATCCCATAGCTTGAGGTCCTCGACGAAGACCATCCTCACCCTCCAAGGTGACCAATTTGTAGTCCCTGCTAGCCTGTCCTCAAATCGCATCTGAGATGTTGACATGTCAGCCAAACTGCACTACCCAACTGATGCTCACTCTGCCAAGGAAAGCACCGTCTCACTCCTGTCAACACAGGTGTGAAAAGAGACAAGTGTAATCTGACCTCACTCCTAACAAAACAGGTGTGAAAAGAAGTCAACGTCAAATCAGCCTCACTCCTACTGCGTAGGTGTGAAAATAGACTGAAGACAAGTGTCAAAAACTGCCTAACAACCCTCTGAAAAATTCTACCCTCTAACAACCACTGAATGAGTCAATGGTTGTCCTCAAAAATATGCTAGAAAGAAGTGTATGACAGCCACTCAAAATGCTTTCCCAACTATCCAAAAATTTAGCCACCGAAGCTCTGATACCATGTGAAAAGTTCAGGTCCTATTAGCTTGCCTTCTTGGTTTGTCTTTGACCAAAGAAAGGCTCTAAGGTTCAACTATCAGGTAATATATTTTCTGTTGTTTTATATCAATAAACAATCCAAAAGTATCTTGCTAATTTGTTACGGTTATGTTCTCAATTTGGGTGCTCTAGCATGCCATTTTTTTCACAGAAAATTAGTACATGCATCTCAAATAAACATAACACACCTAATACATCGTTTACTACTGAAAATGAACAGATCTAAGAGACTAATACATGGATTTGTAGACAAAGTTATTTTTGGTCAACATGACCCTGGATAAAACCCCCCCAGGGAAAACAAGTTTGGAATATGTGTGTATATATGAGGAAAGCAAAAGAAGGGTTACAGTAAACACAATATATTAAAGAACCTGATACAATAGCAACTCCAACTGAGTTGATATACAAGCCCGAAATCAACAGATGCACCCCTCATGCAAATTGCCAGAACCACTGAATCTGCTCCAACTGCCAACTCTGATCTTAGATATGGAAACCCCTCCACAACAATGAATCTATGTTGAATGGAAACCCTTTGCAACTGATCTCACTGCAATCTGATGGCTAGATATCCTACCAGGTATGAATCAACCTCCAAATCTAATGCGCCCCTCTCAGAAGTAGAATAGCTCCAGTAAATAAACAAGGAAAGTAGCTCCAAGCCTCCATGAATGAAAGCAAGTGACCTCCCTCAATCATCCTCACAAAACTGACCTCATCTCCATCCTCCAAGAGCTACTCTCTCAACAAGAAAAAGACCAAATGAAGAATGCACCCCTCCTTCACCCTTTGTGCCCCTCTTTGACAAGCAAAAGGAAACCTAGATATCAAGGGTGGAGATCATCTCATCTCCCATCTAATCGATGGTTGAGATCTCCCTGTGAATATCTAAATCACAAACCCACTTTGAGTTAAGTTTCCTAAGTCAACTTATGTCTCTAATTCACCCCTTTGAATTAATAATCACTTTTAGGCCAAAAGTGACTAAATTTCACTTTAACCAAAGTCAAAGTGAAATTAGACAAAAGTACAAGGTACAAAGTGTAATGTCCTTCCTTCATGTGCTAAGGAGGTAATAAGAACATGGGGAACACCTCCCAAGGTACAAAACTCAACAAGAGAAACACTTGGTCTCCTTCAGCAAATTGACATTCAAAACAACCATGATTTGCATATTGCTTCATGTGGTTCTGAGCCATAACCAAATTTTCTTTAAGAGTATGTAGAATGGTCATGCATAATGTAAAACTGCAGTCAACCTCCTGAACCTTGGAGACACTCGACATGTATTGGAGAATCAATGATGGTTTATGTCCATAGACTACATCAAAGGGAGTCATGCGAGTGGAAATATGGTAAGAGGTGTTCTACCACCATTCAGCTAGGGGTAACCACTGAACCCACTGATGTTGTTTGTCGAATGAAAAACTTCTCAAATATGTTTGCAAACGCTTGTTGACCACTTCGGTTTGGCTATCAGTCTGGGGATGATAGGTTGAGATGAGATGCAATTGGGTGCCCTAGATACTGAATAATTCCTTCCAGAAATTGTTGGTAAAAATTGGTTCATGATCAGAAACAATAGAATGAGGCATGCCATGGAGTTTAAATATATTATCCATAAAAGTTCGATTCATTGTTGATGCGGTGAACAGGTGTTGAAGAGCACAAAAATGAGCATATTTTGAAAGACAATACACTACCACCATGATGACTGACTTATTTCCTAATTTGGGTTAGCCAATAATGAAATCCATAGAAATAGTTGTTCAAATAGTAGGTGGAATCGGAACGGTTGGAGTGTGGCAGGAGTTTTGACAGTCTCACCCTTATCGCATTGACAGGTATCACATTTGGCCACAAAGGTGTGGATGTCATGTTTCATACCATCCCAGAAGAAAGAATGTTTGACCCATTCATAAGTTTTGGTAAAACCTGAATGCCCAGTTGTACGTGAATCGTGAACTCATAAAGCACTGTGGATTTAAGGGTTGACTATTTTCTTAAATACAAGCAACCTTTATAGTGAAACTCTTCATTGTTCCAAGAGTACTATGGAGAAGCTTATGGATCCCATTGCAATTTTTGGATTAGGCTGGAAATTTTTGGCTCTTGCAACCATTCCTGGAGAAAATTCGGAAGCCAGTCTACGACAATGAATGAGAGGGAAAACATGGACCCTTCTTCTTGATATTTCCTAGAAAGAGCATCAACCACCACATTTTATTTCCCGTTCTTCTAAATGATCTCATAATCATATCCAAACAGCTTGGTCACCCATTTTTGTTGCTCTAGGAATGAAACATGTTCTTCTAGGAAGTATTTTAGGTTTTGATGGTCCATTTTAGTTTGGAAGCATTGTCCCAATAGATAAGGGCGCCATGGATCCACTGCATGCAAAATAACCAACATTTACTTTTCATAGATCGATTGGCCCAAATATCGCTCTGAAAACTATTTATTGGTGAAAGTTAAATGTCATCCATCTTGCATGAGGACTACCCTGATTCCTCTCCTAGATACATCACATTCCAAAACAAAGGTCTTGGTGAAGTTAGGGAGGGCCAGTACAGGAGTAGTGCACATAATGTCTTTGAAGGATTGGAAGGATTGGTCATCTATTGGAGTCCAACAGAAAACATTCTTTTAAGGAGAGTTGTTAGAGGGGCCACAATTTTTCCATAATTTAAAAAAAAATTACAATAATAGCCTGTTAAACCCAAGAAAACACGTAGTCTTTTAAGATTTTTAGGGCGAGGCCAATTCTGCACAGCTTCAATTTTCTTAGGATCCAACCTTTGTTATAATGTTATTTTCCACCTAATCATTAGGTTAATATCACCTAAATATCACCTAATATCTAGGTCATTATCCCCTAGAAACTCCACATTTTAACCCTTAAAACCTACCAATTTTTCCCCGAGTTTCCATCCAAATTCCCACCTGGTTTCCCTTTTCCTTCACTAAGGGTGAGACCAAAAGGGTTGATCTATCCTTTTGGCTAGCAAGGGAGTGATCGATCGCTCTGTCTATGTGTCTAGGGAGAGACCAAGTCTAGAAGCTCCTACTTTTGGATTTCATTTCGAGGGATAATACCTCCCATTGATTTCTCAGGGTTTATCCTTGAGAAAGATTCCATTGTGATCTCGAGAATCTTATCCTAATAACTATATGGAATTATCCCTAAATACCTATAAGAACCAAGCCATTTCCCATGGGAAAGGAGGAGGAAATTGCTCGAAAGGTTACTCTGGTAATTTGGTTGCAACACTTGGGCAAGGAGATTGGAAGGAGGCCATCTCTTCAGTCTACATCTGTAAGTTGTAATAATGATTCTTTGATTAATAGAAGACCCACTGATTTTTCCCTCTATTCAATTGTTCATACAAGTTTATGTATTCATTGGTAGAGAATTAGTATAATTATGTGTTATGATACACTATTATATTTGTTTTCAATCCACACATGATTGCTTTGATGTTTGAGAGACTTTCATCTTCTTTGGTTGTTTTCATTTATGAATCAGATCTAGGAACACCCTTTGTTTATGTCTCTATTCATGTCTTAGGTGTCAGATAGTTGTCTTAGGTTGATGGATAGTTGGTATGGATTGTTGGTTGTCATTGATGTCAACCATTGGAGAGTGATATTGTAGATTGATGTCAACCCTTAGAGAACGTCTCATAGCGAATTCTGGTAGCACAAAGGTTTGGGTAATGGACCCAAGGTTGTTTCATGTATAATGGTATGATTTTTAATATATTTGAAGGCAATACTATTCTATATGGATATTACATGTCATTCCATTTCTGATGGTATGTGGAACGTCACATAACTCCTCATGGTTAGAGAGTTATGGCCATGAGAAGTTGGAGAACCCAGGTTTGGGTAATGGACCTAAGTTTGTTTGATGGATAATGGTATGTGTTTTGATATATTTGCAGTAAATACTATTCTATATGGATAGTACATGTCATTCCATTTCCATTGTTATGTGGAACGTCACATAACTCCTAACGGTTAGAGATTTATGGCCATTTGAAGTTGGAGAACCCTCATGAGTCATCTAGAAGCCCCAAAAGGTCAAAGTAGTCAAAGTGGTTTAAGATATTTTAGAAGGTAAATAATAAATTGAAGTGATGAGTGTACTATAATTCAAAGTGAATACAAAATAAATTATTTAAATAATAAATTTAATGGAGAAATTAGAAGTGGGTTAACCCTAAAATAAGTAAAGTGGGTTAAGATGGTTAAAAGGTAACCCCTTGAGGAAGCTACATGAAAGTATAAATACGAGGCAATGATCTCTAATTTTAATCACACTTGAGAATATTGAATATATATAAGTGAATGAGCTAACCAAAGGATATCTAAGACGAATTTCAGAGGGAAGGTGAAGTAAAGAAGGCCGAAATTCAAGGGAGGATAAATTATTTCGATGATGTTTTCTAGCGTATGTTATTTACAGGTCATCTCACCATTTTCGAAATAACTGTTTTTCTAGAATGATCCAGACCATGAAATTGGGATTCCATTGAGGAAACATATCCAAGTAGTTGTGGTACAAATTTCATCTTGTGGGTCGTTGTATTTTTGGAGTTACACTCCATGGAAAATAGGGTTTGTGGCTAGTCCTGAAACTAGTCTAAAACATATGTTTCGGGTAAAAAAGTCATAAATTATTCATAACAAATCCAAATTAAGTAATACCAAATGTCTTGGTTATAGTACAATCTGTAGTATTATGTGTATAATTTTTAGATACATACAACAAATATTTCATGCAGGGAACGCGCTACAAGTTCACTCTCTAGAATAAGCCAGAATTCAACAAGGTATGTCATTTTTTCTATAACTCCT
The DNA here is from genome assembly GCA_009831015.1 of Picea engelmannii. Classification (NCBI taxonomy): domain Eukaryota; kingdom Viridiplantae; phylum Streptophyta; class Pinopsida; order Pinales; family Pinaceae; genus Picea; species Picea engelmannii. The sequence continues at coordinate 971,987 of ML789419.1, forward strand.
TTTCTGAGAGGTTCCAAGTAGTGAAATTTGGAGGAATTGCATAAAAGAAACTGAAGAACATTGTGTACCATTTTCAGATCTCTATTCATTACAAGTACATAGTTATGATTATTTCAAGTTAGGGTTTTTGACTAATCCAAAATTAGTCACGTGAGACCAAAGTAAAGTTTGATAAAATGCTAGTCTCTTGTTGTTAAACTTAAGGAAGGTTTTCATGTATGTGATCATATACACCAGGTCTATTACAAAGTTACAAATCAGATTTGGATGATGAAATTGATGATGGATTTTGGTTGAGGTATGTTATAGATAGAGGTTGTATAATAGTGAGGTTATGGCACATAGTTTGATGTAATGGTTTATGGTATTTGGTTATGGAAAGTGTGATGTATTGCTAGAAAAGTTTTGATGGTTATATTGGTATATGTGTTTGGTATATGGTTGAGGTACATGTTGGGTACATGGTTGAGACAAGTAGTTGATGAGTTGACACATACATGAGGTCTATAGTTGTTTATGTTGGTACATCTTGATGAGTCATAGTTTATGTGTATTTGATGCATGATTGGTACATATTTGGTGCATGTTTGATGCACTCATTGATGGTACAGGTTGAGGTATAGGTTATTGCATGATTAATGCACTTATTTATGGTATAGGATGATTACAATTTGTTTGGTATAGGTTGATGCATGGTTGATGAACTTGTTTATGGTACGGGTTGATTACAGGTTGATTGGTACAGGTTGTTATAGTGGTATATCTCACAGTGATAGTGTGACTGTGGTTCCATCATTCTGCTTCTACGTTAGGGCGCTTGGATGGGGAAATGATAGGTGGTTCTAGCCACCTTCCGACTATAGCCATAGAACATAGGGGGTTGTAGCCTCCTTCTTATTGTAGCCAAAGAATTGGGGAGTTGGAGCTTCCTTCAGGTTGTAGCCTGAGAAACTAGGGGGGTGGAGCCTCCTTCTAGTTGTAGCTAGAAAACAAAGGAAGTTGTTGCTTCTAATGAATGTAATTATTAAAGAAATATAATAAAAATCATTCCGTGGTTTTCTCCCGCTTTGGATTTCCACGTAAAACACTGGTGTACTATGTATGTGTGTGATTTCTCATTTGTTCATTGTTTATTTAATCTGCAACTATTGGATGATAATGCTACATTGATATAACACTTGAATTTTATGGTGAAAAAGGATTAAATTTCTCTATTACTGATTCACTCCCCCTCTCAGTAATCCAACATTAGGCACTGGTAAAACCTAAGGGAGCTAATCTCTTGCAGGGTGAAAAATCCCTACAATAGATTGACGACCATACTGGGGAAGTTTGCTCCATGTATCAATCCCCTTAGATTGTTGAAGTGTTGAATATTATTTCTAGATATCTCTACCCTTTAAGTGATCTTGTTCCATCCCAATCATTGCCCCACTCTTTTCCGATTCTAGTTGAAGAAACCCACATCCCAGATCTATCAGATCTTGCCCAGACCACCCTTTTTTCATTTCCTAGGTTCGATCACCCTTTCCCTGTGTAAACAGATCAACCAACCTAATTTGGTCACACCTTTTTCTATATAAGGGATCAACCAACCATCCTCTTATATTAACCAGGAGCGACCAAACCTTTTGGTTTCCCTTTCTCCCTTCACAGGGAGCGACCGTTCGCTCTGTCTCCCTTTTCAGGGAGCGACCATTATCTTGAGACTCCTTTTTGAAGAGTTATCCTTCAAAATACCCATCTAGATCTGTTTTTTGTGGCCTCTTCAACATTCCAGATCCACCTTGGATTTGCCTTAAATTCCTTGCTATGAATTTTACATTTTTTTGTGAAACTTTTGCATTTTTCTTGAAAAAGTTTCCTCTCTTTTTGTATGCCACTCATATGCCATCTTATTGAACTTATTGTTGTATTGGTATGACCATAACTCTCTTCCTTGGCCTCCTAAAGTAGTCTACAGATCCTTGTAATCTCCCTGAAAGATTGTTTCGAGAAATTTCCCTTTGATTGTTTTCCCACTCTTGCTTTGATTTCTTTGAGTGTTGATTGTTTTTCAGTCATTTTAAAGACTCTTTTAGTTTTGAAGCCGTGAGTTTTGCATGTTTTACTTTGTAATATTTGATTTCTTCCTTCTTATCTAATTTTCAATGCATTACACATTTTAGATTGAAAGAATAGAAATAGAAGGAATTCCTTTCAAATTGCAATTACTTGAAAAGAAAAAGAGAAAGCATAAACTTTTGTTGGAGTTTTTTTGAAAGTAGCTTAGGAAAGTTTTTTTCTTTCATATTTCAAACAATTCATTTCATTATTTGGCATTGTTTTCCATTTCATTGTAAAGAAAATTAAGATTGCATGTTGTTGAGTGCTTAGTTTTCATTATAAATGAGTAAAGAACTTCCCTCCCTGCTTTATCTAGCTTTCATCGAAAATGAATTATTGCATTGCATCATTCTCTGCACCTTTTGGAGTCGAGTACTTTACAGATCATTAGTTTCACTACTGCACCCTTGAGTAAACCAACAACCATAAAATCAGGCGCTTAATAAAATTGATCTAGAAACTTTTCTTTTTAGGGATTGTACATCAACAATAGATCAGGATAGATCTTTGGAATAGGATGTGAGGTGAACTCTCCAAAGCACCCAAAACCCACTTAGAATATTGTGATAGGGAGAGAAAATACAATTTTTGTATAAGCATAGTTGGAACCCCCGTCTCACACATGGGTTAAACATGAGGTCGCGTGTAGGAGAGAATAAGAGATTACCCCTCCGAGGCTTAACCACATGTAGTGTAACGTTACTATATTGGGGGTTATTCTTGAGAATCAACTGTTTTCATTTGGTCTTGGAACTTCGTGAATCCAGAATCTATTTGGGGTCCTCTAGATATTTTTCCATTCCTCTTGTTCTTATTCCTCTTGGATAATTTCAGACTTGATATCCTGCCCATACTTTTGGACCTGACTGTTAATTGTACCCTCCCGGAGGCTGACTTGGAGTTGGTGACCTTAGTTTCCATAATATTTAGGGTCTTTAGAAAAGGTGACGATGAAGAGGAGTCTTCACTGTACCTAGGTCAGACGTTGGTCAAACTCACTCAGTCTCCTTGGAGGGTCACCTGTGATTCTCATTGTAAAGAGACTTGCACTAGGGTGTAAGTTAAGTAGGTCACCAATGTAATTGAACCACCCACTCCATCTCCACTCCTTCTCATATTTTTTTTAAGATTTTGGATTTCATCACCAACTAGTAAGTTCAATGTGAGAAGTTATTGGTTTGTTTGGTTTGCTTCCTATATTTTCTAGCGTGTGTTGTTTATTTTATTAGTAGACATTAGGGTTGAGTCTATATCTATGGCGTTAGTTCCTAGGTCTACCAATGAAGGAATCCATTTTCTAGGGATACCATTTGTGTCTCCTTCTATAGGACATGTTGGTCCACCTTACATTGCAACTTTGACTCTTCCTGGTCTCACGATTGGGTTATCGGTTTAGTTTTTTTCCACTCCGGTGAATGTAAATGCTCCTAGTTCTTCATATGTAAACAATCCACCCTAGGATCATCAACCTCATGTCTATCCTCTTCCTTATTTTCCCTTAGGGTCTTGTTCCCATTCTTCATCTTCGCCTAGTGAAATATCTACAACTAGTAACGAGGTGGGCAAGAAGAAGAAGAAACGAAATATTAAAAAGAAGAAAAATAAGAAAGAGGGAAATATTCCAACCACTGCAGGACATATTGGAAGCGATCAACCAACCTCTGGGAATCATGCTAGGAGTGTTGATGGTGTCATGACATCTAAAAATCGCAAGCCTAGATTCCCTTTCAACCTTTGCAAGGGTGATCACCTTCTCAAGGATTGCCTTGGTATTTCCAAGGTCGTAGAAGTGTGGTATCAGATTTCTTCTCAATCCATGTCATCAACCACTGCAAGTCATGCTGGTGACAACCCATCGACTAGTAATTAGGTCGAAATTAAGAAGGGTAAAGTCAAATTTCCTTTCTTTTTATGTAAGGATATGCATCACACCTACTTTTGTCCCCACATGGATGAAGCTTCATATCTGTTGAAAATGGTTGTTGATATTCAACAACAACTTCCGATAGGTTATCGTAAACTCTCTCCCAACATGCCATTAGTTGATGGATTGGTCAATCTGGTTCCCCCTTTGGTTAATCCGGTTGCTCAAGTGGTCAATTTGGTTGCATCCTCAGTTGAACTAGTTGATAAAGTGGTCGATGTTTTTCCTCCATCGGTCGATCCCACTCTTCCATTGAAGAGTGAAACCCAATTGATCGATCCAAGTACCTCCTCGGTCGATCTGGTCCATAAAGTGTTTGATTCGATATCCCCATCAATCAGTCCCACTCCTCCTTTGAAGAGTGAGGATATCACTCAAGTATTTCTTGTAATTGAGGATTCCTTCAGACAAGGGGGCGTTCCACCCATTCCAACTGCACCCCCTCCAAGCAATGTGATTACCATTGATTGGAATTCTTCAAAAGAACCTTGTCTTCCTTCTTACACGCCTTTCCAAATAGTTGTCAAAGTTTTTGGTAGGCATATTCCTAACACTATAATAGACGAAGGATATTTTGTTAGCATCATATCCTTGAATGCTTGGCAATATCTTGGTTCACCTCAGCTTGCATCGGTGACTCAGAATATGTTGGATTTTAACAGATGGGTTAGTCAACCTTTAGGCATCCTTCATCAGTTTCTTGTTACTTTGAGGGGAAAAATAGTCTACATTGATGTGATGGTATTCCACGACCCCTTGGATTTTAATTTTCTCCTTGGGTGAGACTATTTTTACGCCATGCAATCTTTTGTGTCCACACTCTTTTGAGTGATGTGTTTCCCTTGTAATGGAAGCATAGTAACCATAGACCATCTTTCATTCATTGGCCCCATATGATGGTCAACCATTAGTCTTCCCTGAATGGTCCTTATATTCCAACATCATCCACCCCACTGGAAGTCAATCACTACAACAAATCCCTATGATTTGCTCCCTTTTTTGCTTCCAAAGTTGGTTTTAGTGTATTTTTCTTCAATGTTTTGAACAAGTCGATACTATTTATCAGGATGGAGATATTCATGGTGTTTTTTTTTGCTGAACACAAAATTTAGGTGCTAGTAGCACTGAAAATTGGGCCCCATTTAACGCTGGAAATTGCACCCCATTTAGTGCCAGAAATAACGCCCACTTTAGCGCCATAAATTGTGCCCCATTTAGCACCTAATTTGGCAACCTAGTTAGCGCTATAAATTGCACCAAAAGTAACACCGGATTTAGCATTGGATGTATCAGGATTAGCCTAAATAGTTAATTAGTTGAGGTGTTGGGGGTTAAGTGGATAGGGGATTTGAGGATTATGGGATTTAGGGATTTGAGGTACACAGATTAAGGGTTAATGGATTAGGGGTTAGGGTTTAAGGGTCAAGAGCTAAGGTATTTGGCACTTGCGGGTTAGGTAGTTTAATGGTTAATGGATTAGGGATTATGGGATAGTGGATTAATGTTTAAGTTCTTAGTGCATAGGGGTTTTTGGAATAAGGGATTATGGATTAGTGAGAAGTGTTTAAGGGTCGATGGCTTAGGGGTTAGGGGATTTAGGGATTTTGTGTTAAGGGATTATTGATTAACTAAGGTTCAGGGATTAAGGGTCAAATAGGGATTAGGGCTTAAGGCTTTAAGGGTCAATGGATCATGGGTTAGGGGAGTTAGGGATTTTTCAGAACTCTCTTGAAATTTCATGGAACCTGTTCCAACACATCAATCACCAATTTCATCCATTGATGTCGCACAGTGAGTAGTGAATGGGGCCAATGTTGAAATTTCTTCAAACTGTTACTACATGCATTGAAATTTGACACGGTTATTATAGACACGTGCCTTAATGGTATGTGATGGTTTCAAGACTCAAGGATACCTTATGTCCCCACATAATATTTGAGATCGTCCACATTTGCATCAACGTTCATCAACCAGTCTCATTTTCATCATTTGTCATTCACTTATATATTGGAATACTTGTCGAAACTCTCTTAAAATGTCATGGATTAATGTATTCCAACACATCACCAATGTCATCCATCAATGTCGCACGATGAGAAGTGAATGAGGTTTAGCGCTGGATGTGACTAAATAGTTCATTAGTTGAGGTATTGGGGATTAAGTGGATAGGGGCTTTGAGGATTATGGGATTTGGGGATTTGGGGTACAGGGATTAAGGGTTAAGAGAATTAGGGATTATGGTTTAAGGTATTAAGAGTCAAGCGATACGAGATTTGGCGCTTATGGGTTAGGTAGTTTAATGGTTAATGGCTTAGGTATTATGGGATAGGGGTGTTAGGTACCTAACCCCTCACGTAGGAAGAATAATAATTTTCCATGTAATAAAGGTCAATATTAATAAGGCCTATCAATAAGGAGGAATATGTCAAATGTAAGAATACCTAATAGAAGCTTCTACTTCTAGAAGGATATTCCTATAGATTGTTCTTTTGGATAGAAATATTTAGTATAAATAGGAGTAGAGGGTATGAGAAGTTGTGTCTTGGATATTATTGTAATAGAGATCTTCTATGCTGGAGGTTTCCCCCTCGAAGAGGTAAGTGAACATTGCTCTCAGTAATCAAAGTTCTCTTTCTGGTGTTATTCTGGTATAATTATGGTATTATTGTAGTGTTGTTCTAGCTATATCATTGTTTATCTGTCATTTCTAGCTAATTATTTCTATTCTGGATATTATTTTATATATGGAATATTACAAGTGGTATCAGAGCACCTTCCTCGACACAAAATCATGGGTTATTTTTTTTTCCAGGGTAGAGACATATTCCAACGTCTTAGAGCTACAGAGACCTTTTGTTACGCACATAAACCCGCGGTCGGGGATTCATACACACAGGAAATACAAGTGGTACTTAAGTGCACATATGTTGGCCACCATTGTAACCCCTGTTGGTACCCCTTTGAGTGGTAACGCATCAGACAACAACTATATATAGATCATCCTAGATCACCTGAAGCCCTCCATAGATAAACCGATCGACCACCTAACTGCTATAGTGCCACTGAGAAAAACACTCAGGAAGATACTCTCTAGTACATGGGTAGTCAGGTAGTATGTCTAAGGGCATGGTCTAGCCTCCTTAGTAGGTGACCAGAGATATTGGGACGAGTACTACTATTGGACCCCGCACATATATCAGAGAGATATAGCATAGGGAAAGCCCTTGTTTGTAGAACCCTTGAATACCCTAACCCTTAGGATGAAAACAAAAAAATAGAACATAAAAGATCTATTGCCACGCAACTGTGTTTCTTGCATTCGAGTTTCAAAATTACTACATGTTTCTTCCTGTTAATCATTTGGGAATTGAGTCACTACAGTATTCTTCAAATCAAAGTATAACTCTGAAGGAGTAAAAAAAATGTCTGGATTCTGTTGGCACCATTATTTGAGACCTATCCCATTGGATTCCTCTCTTTTCCCTTATCGCAGTCATACCTATCATTTTTCAACAATTTTTATCCAAATATTTCTATCCAGGATGCTTTGGAAGATGATGTTGAGGCTCTCCTTGTGGCTATGTCACCTAAACCCACTGACATGATCCCTCCCTCCGCCCTCCCAAAGTAGAACCAGTCATTTCCCTAAATGATCTCAATGGCTTCTCTGCTCCCCAAACCCTCAAGATAATTGGTTACATTAATCATAGGAGGGTCATCATTCTTGTTGATAGTGGAAGCACCCATAATTTTATTCATCGTTACATTGCCCAAGAAACTAATTGATATATCTTTGTCCTCAATAATTTTCAAGTCATGATTGCCAATGGTGGGTCCATGAAATGTGCAGGGCATTGTGAAAATGTGTGTCTCAAAATTGGTCAATACCACATGAAATCTCATATGTTTGCTATCGACATGGGAGGTTGTGACATTGTGTTGGGTGCAAAATGGCTAAGGACTTTGGGTCCCATTCTCATGGATTTTAAGGAATTAACCATGCAATTCAACTAGGAGGGCCACCAATATAAGTTCCAATGCATCACCATCAGTTCCCTAGAGATCATCAGTTCGCATCGCATGGAAAAGATGCTAAAAAAAGGTCATTATGGAATTATTGCACAACTCCATGCCATTCAAGACACTGAGACACCCTCTGTGCTGCAGGACCTCCAATCCATCCTCTCTAAAAATCAAGTGGTTTTTTCCAATCCCTAGGGAATCCATCCTTCCCATGGTGTTCATGATCATTCCATTTCCCTTTTCCTCGACAACCTTCCTCCCAATATCCATCTCTATTGTCATCCCTTTTCCCAAAAAAATGAAATTGAGAAAATTGTTCAATAATTCCTCAACGCAGGTGTTATCCACCCTAGTACGAGCCCCTACTCTTCTCTTTTGGTCATTGATCCAGGTGGATATCGCTGGCCACACACCTTTTCCGACTGGCTCAAAATAGTTTTTTGGTAAATTTGACAATTTACTATTTTTAGCAGTTTTTAACTTCTGGGGCCATTTTGAGGGCCCAAATGAAGGTTTTTTTGATATAGAGGTTCTCGATGATATCCAAATGCATGATTTAAACCCAAAAATGAATCTCCTCAATGATACCTTTCCAACAAGATATCATATGCCTAAAAATGAGATCGTATGCAAAAGTTACGACCCCGGGAAGTTGATGTACTAACTTACCCAAACAAGGCCCACATGACTTTTGGTGCTTCATCTCCTAGGGTTAGGTTTTTGGATGTCTAGGAATTTTGGCATTCCTGTTTATTGTAAGAAGGCCTTCAGA
>ML789420.1:0-10112 GCA_009831015.1 Picea engelmannii
TATTATGCTTGTGCATGTTTGCTTCTTTCTATGCTTATTTGTTATATGCTGCTTATGTGATTGCATATCAGGTTAGAAACCTGAGGGAATGAAGGAATGAGTTTCAATTGTTTCTCTGTTTAGGCCAGGAGATTCCTGCATCGGGTGCAGTTGAATACCTCCGCATAGAGTGCGTCAAGGAGGCTAAACAGTTGAGCCTTTGTTCTCATTCGCCCAAAGTTGAGCTGGGTTATTCGAGCGTGCAGGCGAGTGCAGGTCGAACCGAAGTCTCGGTAGCAAGTCTGAAAGAAAAGGTTCGAGATTGCTGCAGCGTGGGTGCACAGGTCCCAGGAGGCTTCGTCACTAAGGAAGTGGTCGAAGACCAAACACAGGGAGCATGTTCAAGACAATCTCTGAAGGAGTCTAAGTTAGTAAAAGATCAGGAGGAATAGACCCTTTGCTTCGCTCGCCCAGGACGAAGGTGTTGAAGTAGAGAACTCTTCAGAGGAAGAGAATCGACGACTTGAATTTGTCCTGGAGAATCGTGAAGTCCCGAGGATCGTTCGATCTGGGAGGAGGAGCGAGGAGTTTAACCTCAAGCACAAGAAGGGCCATTGGCCATCGGGTGTTGGAGAATCGGGGTTGGTGAGTGAAAAATTTCCATGCACGTAGAAATCGCGAAGTGCGATTCCCCGATTTGAGCTGAGTCGTCGATCACTGGAGGGACAGGTGGCGCAAATCCGGAAACATCGAGGTTTTGGTATTCGGGGTTTCCAGCAGCAGGATACTTGGAGTCGCGGACCCGCGAACCGCGAAATCCCGACGTGACGTGGCAGCGTGGGATCCGGAAGCAAGTGGAGGACCGGTGGACCCCTACCAGGAATCGGTGATTCGGTACTCGGGGATTGGAGGCATAAGGGCTCGGCAGTTCGAGGAGAAAAACCCCGAGGTTGACCTTTGACCATCGGGGGTCGGGGTTTCAGGGTTGATTGCACGGGGACAGTGTTGCAAGACTCGCGACTTCGCGAGTCCCGATCTCCTGATACGTGAAAGGGAGATTGCTGAGAAGACTGTGGGTGTTAGAACTCCCGAGGGGGTTGGAAGAGCATGGACTCTTCGGGCCGAGGTTAGTGAGATCCTGGTGGCGCGACCGCCTGCTGAGGGAGCGGGGACGAGGTGGCGTCATGGGCCCTCCAGGGCCATACTCTGGTCAAGCCTGCTCTCGGTACTCCATGTCTAGGACCTGTGGGCCTCGAGACATGATCTCCTATTTATCCCTAGATATCGGGGATAACATCTGGCTCCAACTCGGGGACATGTGCTAACCGTAGATTGCATGAGAACCTCAGCAATCTCTGGCATAAACCTGTAGACCTTCTCACACTTGACAATAAAGAATCAACGACAAAAGGTGGGGTGGTATTGCCACCCTGCAACATAATACATGTATATGCAATAATCAAAAATGTAAATGGGAAGTGAAATACTTACCTTTACTTACCTGCTAGTTGCATGTTGGTGTAATCAAACAACCAATGAAGCCAATCCAATAACGTTCCTCGATACCTGCCTTTGTGCTTCATCATAAACCAAAACAGTGATACATCAAGCAAAAAAATGTCATGAGTTAGAATATATATCATATCATCGAAAAATTCAGAATCTAACTCATGGAGGCGAGTCGGAGGGACAAAATCCTGCCAAGTCCATCTCTGAGCAAAGTACTCGATTCTATCCAAGAAAGGGTTATGCAAAATGCAAGGTTTAGAAAACCGACTCAAAGGGCTTGTAAACTAGTTACCTAGGACATCCTCACACTCTAGAGCCAAGGAAAGAATCGACAAAGAATTGGCAGACGACTGGCAAACTATCAAGGGAAGGTTGAAAAACTAATTGGAGCTAGCATTATTCAACCAACCCTTGGAGTCTAGGGTTTGCCCAAGAGGAAACTCAACATGAAAAAGGTATTTCCCAACTACACCTTTAAAGGAAAAGCATGGTAAGGTAATAACAGGTGGTTGGGGTGAAAAGTCATGAGAAACCTTCTTTAGGCAAACAATGTCCTTACTTGTATTAAAATCTGAGCACAACGGTGGTTGGCAATCATTTTCATGAAAAGAATCCAAAAGCTCAAAAGGGTACTCATCAAAAATCTCAAGGTAAGACTGAAAATCACAAGAGGGATGAGGTACAAGGTCATCCTTGGTTTTTTGAAAGGTACAAGTAAAAACCTCATCTCCTTGTTTCCATTGGTTGGAATTAATCTGTTGTGACAATTGCAAGGGCAACAACTGGAAATGACTCTCGGTGTCATAGGTAGGATCCAGGTCATAACCAACTATATCCCACCTACGTCAACCAACATGTATGAACTAATCAATGTTATCAACAGTGTCACTATCTGTGTCATATCATGCAGGATTTGAAAGATTTGAAAATTCATCCTCCTCCTCCTTTTCATCACAAGGTAAAGCATCATCAAAAATCAGGAGAGGAGGGTAAATCACTGTTTCTTGTTGTGCAGGCACTTCGACGACTTTGGTGTTTTCAGAATGCATTATGGTCTCATCCTCGGGGATTACTCCTTCAATTGGAAGGCCTATTTCTTTGATTGCACAGCAAGGACCATCAACTTCATTCAAATCTTTCTTTTCCTCTTCATCTTTTGAATCAAGGGACACAATATCACTAGAATTTTGAAGTGGAAAGTAACTAACCTCATCTTCACTTTGTTGTACAGGAGAAACAGGTTCTTGGATGACTTCATTAGCAGGAGGAGCACAGGTGGACACTTCATCATCTTTCTCAAGTTACATCTCCTCAACAATGTCTTCAATCATCTCATGTTGAATGAAGGTCTTCTTCCCTTCTTCTTGGAAATCATCAGCAAGGTTTTCATGGGAATACAAACTTTCCATAGTAAGAGTACCAGAGGTGAAGAGGTCCTTCATGCTAGATGAGAAGATGTTTCGTTCAATTCCTTTAGCAATGCCATAAGCTTCATCGAGCGTCTTTGGGGACCTTTTACTAAGGGGAAAATCTAGGTGAGCCAAGATTGCATGGGTATAGAGATGGACAACATACTCTTCTTCAGGATGATGGCTTGCAGGAATCTGATATAGAGTGCCCTCAAACCTACTCTGAAAGTCAAATAGGGTTTCATTCTCAGTTTTTTTTATATCCTCAAAATTTTTTAGAAGTACTGAGATGTCTTCTGACTGAATGCCCCATTCTTCAAGAAAAATTTCTTCGAACTGGTTCGTAGAGGTGATGCTAGCATTAGGAAGGTTATCATACCATTTCTTAGCATTTCCATGAAGAGTGTTTGAAAAAAGTTTATTCACTACATCTTCATCAGCATTGTCGATGTGGTGGAATCTAAAGTAATAATAAAATTCATTCATATGAAATTCAGCTCTTTCCTTATTGCCACCAGTGAATATAGGGAGCCATCTTTTGGAGATAGGGGGGATTTGTCTTGGGTATCCTGGGATTTTTCTCATGTCTAAAGGTTTATAGCTCCCGGGATCCCATTGTGAAGTCATTGTTGGCTTCGTCATCAGTGGAGTCGCCAAATAGATTTCTTGAAACTAACAAAGAATAGGGGGAAAAAATTGTAGTGGAGTCACCAGGTAAGCTTGTAAGAAAAGGTCTTTGAGGAAAGGATTACCAAAGGTTTGTCATTGAGGAAGATTGGCTCAGTGTCCCCAGTAACAACGCCAAAATGTTATCGCTCAGTTTGTAGTATAGGTTAAGTAGCTTGAAGGCAAGAGTCAAACTGGCGTAACAAGAGCTTCCCCACCCACTGTCACCTCGATGTGGGGCTCTTTCTATTCAGGGTGGGTAATACCAAGGGAGACGTCCCTAGTAATCTGGGGTATTGAAAGGAAAATGATCAATAGATTAAGGATCAAAAGGTTAAAGTAGGTTTTCCCCCTCAAAGATTACTGCCAAGAAATATAGTCAAAGTGAAGGTATTCCACTGATCAGGCACCTGTTTGCTAGACAAGGCAATAAAACTAAAAAGTGCAATAGTGGTTAATACTTCATAAACTAATGACTATATTTATTATATATGAGCACATATAACAGTAATCATTGACGAAGTCAATGATTGCAAAATTTGCTATGGCCTATAAAATTACTTGTCAATGACACTGGAAATGATACAACATTCAATGTATAAAATCAATCCTTGAATTATCACAACACTTTAAATATAATTAATATGCTTACATGCAAAGGTTGCTGCGTCACTAAAATAAAGGTGACGTCATCCCTATTCTGGGTTAGTTTTGCTAGAGAATGAGGTGGATGTTTTGTTAATCAAGCCAATGAAAATAATTTACACATCAATGTCTATAGCTAGATGACAAAGCCACAACTTTCTATATCAAGTAAGACTTCAAAAGAGGCATGACATCATCATAAAATTAGGGTCAGTAAGTCGTTAGGGTTAGTTAGGGTTTCAAATTTTGGAAAGTTTGAGAGGTTATTTTAACACAGTTGTCTCAAAGTTTTAGGTCTAGACTAGTGCCTTAGGGTAAATGAAGTCAAGGAGTAAGGCTAAACTCTTGGGAGAATCTAAATCTAACGACGAGAGAGTTAGGCTTAGTGGTGTTGTAATGGCAGGGCCATGAAGTCAAAACCCTAAGGGGAGGAGGCTCATTCCGGTGTTGCTTAAGCAAGACCTCATGCTCCTCCCTCTTTCCTTAAAAATCTTTGGCAAAAATGGCTAGCTTCAAAACACAAATCTAGGGCTGAAAAGTGTTGTAGGGCCAAGTCTTTTCAAACCCTAAAGGTCAAAACCTTAGGTGTAAACTTAATTAGGCCTAGGACATCTTCCTTATTCAACTTATGCTAAGAAACTAACTCAGAAAAAGGGGAACTAGTGTAGCAACGGCTAGGCTAGGTTCTCCTTAATCAATGGCTAAACAAGTCTTCTATCATGGGGACATGAAGCAAGGACCTACTTGTGTGCTTGCTACCTAGGGTTTCAATGATTAATCATAATAATAACAATGTAACCATACATGTAAGATATTTAACCTACAACCATTGAATCAAGAAGTTTTGCATGAAAAATACACTTACAAATCAATGAGGAGCTTATCAAACCCTAGTTGTAAACCTTCCAATGATACAAAACACCATAACAATGCCAAAGATGATCCTCCACAAGTGTAGCGCCTCAACTCCAAGAGCCAAATACAAACACAAAAGACTAAAAATTATTCTCTTACAAGAGAGTGAGTTGTGTTATGTTCAAAAATAAGAGGCAACGTCCTCTCTTTATATCATTCAAATGACCTTTAATTACAAAAATAGGTCATTAAAAAAGTCGACAAGGCTGACTAACAATAGTTACATTATTTGTCACATTAAATGCTAAAATGTCAAAATTATGAGCTAAAAGGGAGGCGTCGGGCCCCTCTGAGGGAGACATTGGCCCTTTTTGGGCAAGATCAACATCCAATAGGCAAAACGTTGGCCCTTCTAGGGCTCCTGCAGGCAGCCACACGTGCCAAATGGTCCAAGCACACTGCCACATCCTCCAGAAAACGTCCAGCCTTCCCTGAGTAGCGTCTTATCTAGCAAAAGCCATCATCTCATCTGCAATGGGTGATCCCCCTAGATCGGGCTCTGCCAAAGAGTCCCTGGTGAGGATGTCCTTCTTCTTCTTCATGCAAGGGCTCGTGACAACGTTGTCCTGCCTCTACCATCCCAGCAACCATCTGATGGGCTCTTCAGCCCCATGGAGGTCCAAACTAATCATATCCCCATGTGTATCGGTTCACTGGTACCTATCCGCCAGGTATGGTCCTGCACATCAAAGACTACGCCCTCCATGGGCTCATCAGTCCTTAGGATCATAGCAATGCAAATCATATTTCATCATTAAAGTTATCAAATAAATGTATGAAATCCCTAGCATATCATCTAAGAGATAAAACACATTACACAGATCTATTATACAAAGTTGAAGAAACCGATAGAATAACCTATTGGGCTAAGACCCACAAGAGATGGAAAGTTTCCTTAGAAGATCATTCAAGCCATGTTTTATGAGGTGATATGGTTTTAGGGATGTCCAATCATAGTAATACCAAGGGCAGGTATTGTCCATGGGTGCCTTTGTAGGAGGCGAGTTGTACCCGTCATGGATGCATTTTTTCCAAGCCCTTTATTGCCTTTATCTTTTTCATTTATTGCTTTCTTTATGTTTTATTTCAAGGTCTGACCAGAGGACACTGCCTTGGCTTGGTGACTAGAGCTGACAGTGTTACCCATTGGTATCTTCGCAGAGATGATAAGGCTAGCTCGTGATGAGACCCCCTTTCCCTTGGCCATGCAACCAAACGTCACTTCCTTGGCGTGGTGGCCAGATGATGGTAATGCCATACTACTGGATACCTATGAACATAATGGGCCGGATCGTGATGAGACCTCCCATCCTCTTGGTTAGGTCTTGTTTTATTATTTTTCTTAGGGTCATTTTAGTTTCTTATCGAGAGGCTTTTTATTGCCTTCTCAGGGATCCCCTGGGAGAAGCATCTCTAGGTTTTATTTCCTATGGATTTTATCTTTTACAAGCTACTTTTACCCCCTTGGCCTTTAGCCCCTTCTTCCCACAAGACAAAGTGTAACCCTCAAAGGTCATCCTAATGGTCGGACTAGGGGAATGGGATAGATGAGGAGGGTATAAGATGTAAAATGAAAAAGTGGTGGGAGCGGACGATGGCTCTACAAATCCCCCTTGGTGGCTAACTAAAACCCATGAATATCAACTTGCTAAGTCACCCCATCAATCACCCCGACAATGGTCAAGTGGATTAATGTAAGATCCAAACAGTCATCAGAAATGAAAGGAACCTAATGCATATATAAGAGGGTTATAATGATCAAATATGACACATACCATGATACCTTGGACCAATTACCTCATGGAGCAAGAGTCATTTCCGATGCAAGTCCAAGTCGGTGGTGATGGAAGCTGTTGCTGCTGACAGGACAAATTCGGTGAAGAAGAACAAAGATGGGCCCTCCAGGGCCATACTCTGGTCAATCCTGCTCTCGGTACTCCATGTCTAGGACTTGTGGGCCTCGAGACATGATCTCCTAGTTATCCCTAGATATCGGGGATAATAGGTTGGATAATCTAAAAGAAAGTGTTTTTCATCTACAACTTTCTTAGTGTCACAAAGGTGACACACTCTTTTATCCCATATAGTTATATTTGTATATTGAATTAAAAAAACACATAAAAATGTTTTTATATTTTTCCATTAATAAATTAAAACATTTTATCAAAACCATGTTTGAAATATATTCAAATTATAGTGAAATATTTGTCATTATTTTTTTAAATATACATTTTATTAAAAATATATTCAAATTATAGTGAAATATTTGTCATTATTTTTTTAAATATACATTTTATTAAAAATATATTAAAATTTTGTTTTCATTATTTTTTAAGGTATATATTTTATAAAATAATAGAAAATATTTTTCTARAACAATTATATAATTAAAATTCAATAAYAATGTTTTATTTTTTTAATTAAATTAGAATCAAATAATAATRCTTTATTTTTTTAATTTAATTAGAATAAAATAATAATGTTTTATTTTTTTTAATTAAATTCTATATTCTTATTAAATTTTTATTAAATTTTAAATTCTTGTTTTCTAAATTTCATTTTTCATGAATCAATTAATAATGTATTATATTTTTTAAATTAAATTATAAATTTTTAATATTTTTTTATTAAATTTAAATTTAAATTCTAAACATATTAAATTTTAAATTTCCTTAATCTTTTTATATTATAAATTAAAGAGAAAAATATAATCACATAAATTAATAATTTATAATATCAAACTAAATTATATATTTTAAAATTCTAATTTTTAATACTGAACTAAATTATATATCTTTTATGTTTTCATAATTTGTAATAATATTATATTATTAAATAATTATATATATATATATATATATATTTTAATTTGTTTATTAAATTTTAAATTTCACTAATAAATTATATTTCTATTAAAAATAATAATCAATAAAATGAATTAAATAAAAGTTCTTCTTAGCTTTGAAATATCAAAATCTCTACTAATAAGGTCAACCACGTGAAGGTGAGAGTTCATATGACCTCAAAAATGGTCCATCATTAGCATGGGACTCTAACCACAGACGGGCACACAAACATTTCATGGCCAATAAAGCATAATGATTCACACATGCATATCATTCATAGCAAACAAAGTGTGAACACAATCATGACCACATACATACAAACACTTTAAATAAATTCATTATGATGAATTTTATAATTAATGTTTATTTTTTATATGTATGTTATATTATCACAATGAAGATGAAATCAACTTATATGATGAGTGTTAGAGATGTTTTCCTTCTTTGTATATATGTGAATTTATTGTTTCAAATGCTTGTGAATGTTGTTTTCATTGTTTATGAATACACGAATATAGGTTTGATTGTATTTGTATGTAAATTGTTTGTGTGATGGTCTCATTATTTGCTATGCTAATATATGAATATGTTTTGATTGTATATGTATGGATATTGTTTGTGACAATATTGTATTTGTATGTGAATTGTTGAGTGTTGTTTTCATTATTTGCTAATATATGAATATTTTTTATTGTATATGTATGAATATAGTTTGTGAAATATGAATATGCTTTTGATTGTATCTCAACTTGTATGCCTATGAATGTATCATTTTGAGTATTGTATTTGTATGTATTGTTTGTGAATACATGAATATATATTTTATTCTTTTTGTATGTAAATTGTGTGTGTTGTTCTCATTATTTGCTAATATATGAATATGTTTTGATTGTATATATATGAATATTGTTTGTGAAAATATGAACATACTTTTGATTGTATTTGAGATTGTATGTCTATAAATGTATCATTTTGATTATTATTAATGTTGTCCATGTCTAAAAGTGTGTTGAAATTTTGTTTATGTATTTTTATTATAATTCGCTTTTATTTAAAATAATAATAATAATAATTAAAAAAATCAAAATAAAATAATTAAAATAAATAAAATAAAATAAAAAATAGAAAATTTAAAAAATCAAATACAAAATCTTAATATATATATATATATATATATATATATATATATATATAAAATCAACATTAGATTTAGTTACAATATTACAATATAATAATGATTTATTTTCAAGCTAAATACTTGACCAATATGAATGTTATAATATTAATAATAAAATACATTTTAATTTTTATTTTGCTAAAAACCAATCAAAAATTAGATTAGATTTATTTACAATATCTTAATTTTTGTTTTGAAGCATTAGATCTAGATACAATATCTTAATTTTGAGATATTAGTGTTGAGCCACACCAACCCTTAACAATTATAATATTTTTTTTTTTGTTTGTTAATTTGTCTAGACCTTTTTGGGACTCAGGGGCATCTAAGTCGTCAAAGTCACTCACCCAGGGATCGCCTTCGGCCTAAGCCACACCAACCCTTAACATAGTTGGATTTTTTGTCCCCGCTTTCGAACCGATGACTCTTCAACACGGAATGGCTTAACCACACACTATGTCACCCTTGTACTATACCTCAGGGACTTAACAATTATAATATTAATAATGAAATATATTTTAATATATGTTTTGTTATAACATAAATTAAAATATAGAAAAAATGGGATGTAAAAAAATAATAAAATTGAAGTATTTTAAATAAAAAAAAAATTATTGAAATTTTGAAATTTTCATGACATTTTCTAAAGTTTTAAAGTTTTATTTGTTTATACATTATTTACTTATTTATATATTAATATATTTTTTTTTTGCTTAAAATTAAATTTTGAATTATTTTGAATTTTTTTAAATTTTTTTATTAAATTTGAGTTTTAAATTTTTATTAAATTTTATTTATTTTTTATTAAATTTTTAATTTTTAATATTAAATTAATAAAAATAACGATTTAAAACCATCTTTGAAATTTAAATATTTTTATCAAAATCATCTTTTCAAATATATTCAAATTATATTTAAATATTTTTTTCATTATTATTTTTTAAATATACATTTTATCAAAAATTT
>ML789420.1:75389-86712 GCA_009831015.1 Picea engelmannii
ATCAATCTTAGGAACGTGGTTGGTCTTCAAACCAAAGTTGGAGTTTCTCCATTCTTGATTCACCTTCCTTGTGTCCTCATCATGAATTTCATGGGATGCATTTTCACTTTCAGGTGTCTTCTCTGTTACAAAATGTTTCAATATTTCCATGATCTCCCCTTTTAAACCCTCCATCATCTCTTGTAGTTCATCTTTTGTTACTATCTTCTTTTGTAAATCATTTATGTCTCTATGCATTTCTTCACCTTCATCAAGATTCCAAGTAGGATTGTCTGGAGGCGTATTTGGTGTAGACGTTCCCTTTTTGTGTGGCATGTTGGCCAAGTATCACTTTTGAAGCTTGATTTTGAGGTGGTTTTTCTAGACAATATTTCTTCTGTTGTATCTCTCAAGTTTCGACCCTTCTGGGTATGAAAATTTCTTTTATGTAGTTCTCTGATATTGCTTCTCTGCAATTCCATAGGTCTGATCAAAATTGGATGTGCCAAGTGGAAATTATTGTAACTTCCCCACAACTTGTCGATTTTTGGCCTTTCCAGGAGATCTCACTTGTATAGCATGCCCCACACAAAATAATTGATATTAAATTCTGACACTCACACCAGAAATACTATAGAATGTCCACGATCCAATGAAACTAATCCCACTCAATTTGGATACTCTAGGAAGAAGTTATGATTGTTTTACTTGGAACACCTTCTTGAGACTAGTCAATAGGACAAGTCAGATACCCTATCTTACACAAGGTGTATCTACAAATTTAAGATGACCCAGAAGCTGAAATTTTTACCATAGATACGTTACTAACTTTTGTAAATAGATTCTAGAGTTCAGGGTATGAAACATTACATAAAAAAATTTATAGCGAAAATTACGCAATGACTCAATTCAGGATGATTCTAGAACCCTATCTTGTACAGGTTGTATATCTGAAAGTATAAGGCCTCAGGAGATGAATTTTGAACCCAACGTATCTTGATTCATTCATATAAATATCCTCCAAGCCGTTACTTCTGAAATGTTGTAGAAAAAAAGTTATAGCACAAATTCCAAGGTGTCTCAGATGTAGCAGTGAAACCCTAAGACCTTGATCTCTGATACCATATGTTAAGAACCAAATATCAATATAGCATAGAAAAACCTCAGAAAAAGTACTCAACGCCTTGAAAAAGAGATAATTTCAGATAATAAGCCTCTTCAAGGGGGAAACCTCCTTTTACCCCACTTAAATGTTCAAGTACAAGATGATTCAAAATGAAAATGTATCCTTGGTATATATAGGAGACTAGGAGGTATAATTACAACTAATGGCCTAAAGCTGACATAAATAAAATAAAATTACCAATATAATATGCCCCAATTAAGGGGTAATGAGACAATATTATGGCTTAACATGTTTAGACCATGGAACCCAACGAAGGCAGAGACTGGTTGAAAACAAAGGAGTTGGAATTTGTGCAGAAAGGAAACAAAAACCCGAAGTTAACACCGCACAAATATTTGGACAAGTACGTATTTAACGACTTGCATGATGTATTTTTCTTTGATTTCCTGCATGTGTTGCAGTAGTGGATATTGAGGTTGAAATACAACTACCCTACAAATTAGATTAGATAGCTAGAATGGAATTCTACGGAGATCGTGTAGTTACAACAAGTTGACAATAAATTTGCATGCGCAGTGGATTTCTGGTTAGAGATCATTGTCACAGGATTTATCACAGAATTTGTAGTAGATACTGTGAAGTATTACAATGCAACAGATAAATATTTCTTAAAGGGACCTCAAGGTAGGTATATCAGATCATTGTACACTTCCATCAAGATGTTATTGTATAACAAAGGTATAATGACAATGGAATCGGAAAACTAAACGTCCCTGTGTGCATAGGGGAAGGGGGGAAGCACTGACAAGAGATAAAGAAATGGAGGAAGAGATGGGTAAAGGAAAGAAGGAGGAGGATTTAATGGATCCAATCATGATGGAGGAATACCAGATCAAGTAGATCATGGCAACAACTGGAAGAACGTGCAATGGAGCACCCTACCAATACAAGATGAACAATAGGAAGAGATTCATAACCACGAGCGAAGGCTTGACAAGTGATGAATAAGAGGTAGAGGATCTCAGGGTTGTGGAGCAGATTGAGGAAATCCTATGTGCAACAAATGAAAGGAAGAAAAGAGGTCTAAGAGAATAAACCAGAGGCAAAAATCCTATCCATATCAGTGTCAGTTAGGAACCCATAAACCCATGTGTGACCAATACACTAGAGAGAACACCACCATTTAGACAACCAAATTTCAGTGGACGAAACACAATAGGAAGTACATATACACAGGGAGAAACAACTGGGGGAGCCAGTTCATGAAGCATTAGTTAAGGATCTACACCACGCGGAGGTAGTAGTTCACCATTCAGGATGACATGACACGATCCCACCATCATGTTACTAGAATTCGAGGGAGAGGCATCAGAGGACCCTGAGAAGCACTTGTTCATCTGTGAAAAGATCTAGGAATAAAAACAGATCACATATGAGGATACAAAACTTGTGCAGTTAGATATCACACTAAGAGATTGCACACTAGATTGGTACATGAGCTTAGCTGCAAATAGTCCACCAGGAACAACCAGAACAATTGTGGATATCAAGAAGTTATTGATAAATGAATTCTAGAAGCCTAGGTCAAAGGATCAATACATGAATGAGATGATAGAGATCAGACATAAACCGGGGGAATCTATCTGGGAGATTGAACATAGATTCAAATGATTGAAGGGAAAGATGAAGTATGTCATGACATATGTGAAACATAGGCATTTGTTTGTGAATTCACTACTACCACACTAGAAAGACCCTTGGAGACAACATAATTTTCAAACCCATGCAGAGGCTCTGCAGGAAGCCTTGCAACTAGAAGAGAACCAATATCGGAAGATAGATCCAACAATAGAGGAGATGAAGGAGGACCTGAAGAATCTAACATTTCAATTGAACCAGAACAAGAGTAAGGACAAAAGAGAAGTTGTTTGGTGTATCACATGTAGGAAAAAAGGACATCACAAGAATGAATTCCCAACATTCGTGCAATACATGGAAACAAGACTTCCAAACCCTTTGCCGACAAGAGGAATATGGTGTGAGATCTGTAAGACACAGGGGTATGATCCATATCATTGTCCAATGATGCAGAAATACCAAACAATGCCTAAGAGTTCATATTGCAACTTTTTCAAGTCAGTGGGCAATGATGACAAAGATTGTAGGACAATGGAGTTGATGAGGGAAAGAACATCAGACACCTATAGGGTGCAAGTAGAAATGATGATAGGGTAAGTTGCATGTTATAAGAAAAATCTATCCTTAGGGACAGATCCGACCTATCCGGCTATCAAGTTGATTACAGCTTCTTTGATAGGCTCGACACGAGACAGAGACTACCCACACCTCAGGTGGTCCTTCTCTTGAGGTGGTAAAGAACGGGAAAAAGAAAGGTGAAAGACTTGCAAGAAGTCGGTCTCAGGACCACCCACCCTGGGTGTTATCCTTCCTTAGCTTCCTGGATGGCCAAAATGGTCTGGGGGGTGAAAATTATGGACAATGGGATGAAAAAGATCTCGTTGATTTTTAGGACTGTGAACTAAATAAAGCGGACAATGAGTTGTTCACTTCCTTAAAGTGTTGGAAACTATCCCAGAATGGGTTGCCGGGGTAAACCGGTATCCTGGGTAATTAACCAATGAATGCCTTGAGTAAAAGGGTGTGAAACAAGGGTGAAAAGGGGGCTTAAAAGATACATCCAAGTACTTTTAAATGGTTTTAAATTGTGAGCAACAAGTTGTTCGAAGCTTTCAAGGTAGGGAAACACGCCCAGAATGGCTTGATACCCCTCGGGGTGACCCGAGAAGTGATCCCGAAAGGTTGTTAAATCAAAAGTGGGTTGTAACAGTGGATGAACACCCTTGTAACAAGATATTATAGCTATGATATAAGGGAAAGTATTCACAACTTCAATTTTTGTTCGTGAGTGAAAAGGTGGACTGACGAAAGGTTGACTTTAAAAGTATTTTATTGGTCAATTTTTGTTTTTTAACACATGCCTTGGCCACCACATTGTTTTGAAGGTTATCCCGATCAAGCAAACACATCCTGAAACTGTGCCAACTAGTATAAGAAGAGTAGTCCTAGAAGACCATGGTGGTTAGGTTGAAGAGTGCCCCATGTAGTTCAGAGAAGCAGGGATTAGCCACTTCTCGTCACTAGCACTTTCAGGCTCTTAAAGCCACTTGGATGGAAGAAGGATACCTGTGAAAAGAAAGAGACTCAGGACCCCCCTAAAGAGGGTTTTTGTTGAGCTTATCCAAGCAAAGTAGTATTCCAACCGAGCTAATCTAATCAACTCCTTGACCGTGTGGTACTAAGAAAATACCACTCGACTTGTACTAACTAGACAACTTTCGAGGGGCTCCTGATGAAGACTCTCTGGGTTTCACTCTTAATATCCTATGAAATTGAAATTGCATAAAATGAAATACTAGGCCATCCACGTGGCGAGGTCATGTCTTGTTTTCACAAGTGTGCCTCCTGGTTACTGAATTTGAAATCTATTTAAAATTATATACATAAAACAAGTAAATATATAGGTGACATATATGTCACGGCTAGATAATATGTATATGTAAATATCTAAATAATATAAGTTTGTGTTTTCTGTGTATGGGGAGGACCCCTGAATTGTTTTCAATTTTTATTTTTTTTGCGGCGTTTTGCATATATTTAGCTTGCTGATTTTGCATGGCCCCTTTTAGGGGTAGACACCTGTAGATTAGTGAGAAAAAAGCGATACAATGAAAATATAGAAAAATTAGATAATTACAACATTACAATTACACCATTCAACCCAAAGGAATGGGTTGAGGCTCTTTGCGAACGACAAAGCCGCCATATGCATGAAAGCCCCAACTAACTCCTTGTATGGGGATTGGAAATTTAGTGTTTGAAATATAAAGGTGTGATGGTTATCTACACAAGTATTAACCAGATTTTTAACATGAATTCACAAGTGAACCATTCAAACTACCTACACAAATTGAACATATAAACATTGGTATGTGTATCAGAAATTTTTGGAGTGAGTGCAAGTGATAATTAAAGTGTATATGAGAGTGATTGGGTAGGATTTACCGATCGAAATGTGTGTTTTTCTTCGCTTCCCCGCTGGCCCCTTTGTCTCAAATAGGTCTCTAGGTGGTCCCCAACCGCTTAAGAGAAGCACAGTGGGTGACCGGTTATATCCTTCCAGGAAAACAACAAAATTTTAATATTTATGCATGGAAATACTGAAATAAACATAACAGAAAATTACACATAAGAAGTATATAACAGCCAACTAAGATGGCTTTTTCGTGGGGGGAAATTGACCAAAATGATCAATTTTCCTATTTGGGACAGCAAGGTTAATGGTAAGAAAACATAACAGAAATATGCATGAATGAAAAGATAAAGAAAACAAATATGGATAGCCAGCTAAGAGGTCTATTTAAGGGTTCTCCTAAGGGGCCCTAGGACTCCCAGCCACTAGCTAAGGCTGAAAACAATTGAATACTTCAGAAAATCTGCACTAAAACACATTAAACAAATTAAACCAAGTTGTTAGAAGATGAAAGTAAGCAAGTTAAACCCAAGTAAGCAACAACAAAAACCTAGCTAACCAATCCCTCCTGGAGATAGCTAACATAACACGCATTTACCCCTACCCCTCAACCCTTAACCAACAAATGGCACATCCAACAAGTATCACACACACAAAGAGTCTTATAAATTTCAGCAGAGCTTTGTTACTATATTCATCCACCTTTTTTACAATGCCAACCCTCTTATTTATATAAGAGAGGTGAAGGCTTAGGGTTAAGTCACAAGACACTTGTCACTTTTGGAAAAGTGACAAGTGGACCAACCCTAAAGTAATTTTGTCTTTTTACAAAAAGCAACCTTATCCAAAAAGGGAACCTTATCCAAAAAGGGGATCAATTCAGATTTGACTTGACCCTTCAATTACATAGTAATACATGCCAAAAGTAAATCATGCGAGAGTTCATATTATAAAAAGTCATTTTTCATAAAATGACAAAGCTTGATATGCCACATCACCATTTTCCTTGGGATTTGTGCCATCCCAAAGGCTCTTTGACTGCTTCCATGTTTTGCAGCTATAGGCGAAGTGTTTTAGGACAATACCCGACCATCCATGGCTATGGGATTCACCGGAGTGAAGCCCCAACGTGTGGGGAATTGCTAAGTTTCTTTGGAGGGAAAGGGGACTTCGGGATTTGGTATTTTTAAGTAAGTAAATGCCTACTTTTTAGGAACTTTTCAGAGCTGATTATGCCCCCCCTTTTCTTCCTATAAGTTTCCCTGTGAGCTAGCTAAAACATGGCTTTGATTTGGGCTTGTTTCGATAAGAAGACCCCTTGGACCTGAACTTTGAGAGGCTATTCCTCTATACCAAATAGCCACAAATATATTCTTTACTATTCCCATGTTGTATCTCTATCCTCTACCTTTTCGCTGCCTTTTGTTTGGCGCAAATCCGACTCCAGATGAGTGAGATATGGCCCAGGGAAGGTATGCGGATGGAGCCGGTCAATAGACTGATCAGGGAAAGAATTTGAAGTTGGGGTAAAATTCTAGGTTGGACACAAAAATTGATAGTCTAATACAGGATTGTATACCTATAGATGAAATGGGTTTCCCTCACCAGGCCCAATTTGACCTCGGAGGCCCCCAATTAGGCCTCTTTCCGGTGCATGCTTGTAGGGCCAAAATTGAGTCCCTGTCGCTCTGGGACATGCCACTAAAAACTTGGGCTGAATTTTCTGAGGAGAATGTCATGGATGCATTCTAGACTCCTCCCCAGTCCTTTTGACTATTCATGGGCGAAAATCCGTCTCCGTATGGCAAAGTTATAGAATTAAAAAGTCCAATGACCCTTAGGGGGTGGGGAATTAAATTTTAATATATAGTGTGAAATATATAAATAAAATTTATTAAAATTTTTATAAATTTATTATAAGTATTAATAATGATTTTATTAAATATACATATAAAACATACATTTATCGTATACATTATATATATATAAAATAAAACAAAAAATAAAACATAATAATAAATTAAAAAATTAAATAACAAATTTAATTTATAAAAATTAAACTATATAATAAACTAAAATCAAAATTAAAATTTTAAAATTAATTTGAACCCCCCACCCGTTTGCCTCTGGTCGCCCATATGACCAATCCAAGAGCCAAAGGAGCCTGCAAATGGGTGGTTTGGGAGGTGTGGTTGGTGGCTGGGTGGAATGGTCTCACACGCGCGCAGAGGGAGGACAGAGCAGGGGGTAGGGGAAGTGAGTGGGGATGGGGAGAATGGAGGAGGGGAGGTGAGGGCCAAGAGGAAGGAGGAGGAGAAGCATGGAGTGGGGAGGTGAGTTGTGGGAAGGGGGCATAGGCGAAGGTTTGGGGAAGAGAGGGAGTGCGTGGTGGTGGAGGAAGTGGAAGAGCAGTGCACGCAGAGTGGGAGGGGGCAGAGGCGGAGGTGAGGATGTGTGCATGGGTAGAAAGGGGAAGGGTGAGCATGGAAAGGAATGGGAAATGGTAGAGGAGCACGCACACGAGGGGTCTGCATGGAGGAGGGAAATGGGAGGTGGCCGAGAGGAAGGAGGAAGAGAAGCGGGCACGGAGGGGGTGGTGGTGGCGGCGCCCAGGTGGTGGATGGGTGGCCAGCCACTCCCCATATATATATATATATATATATATATATATATATATATATATATATATATATATATATATATNAGTGGGTTTTTTGCCAACAAAATGGACGGGAGGTTTTGGGTTCAAACCCCTTGCCCTCCATTTAGATTTATGGGAAAGTCTTGAACTTTTTGGGCAAAGGAGAAGGGGGAGGACTGGGGTTCAAATCCCAGGGATTCCCAGTGACATGCCCAGGCCTGCAATCTTCAGCAAATAGCTTCATAATTTAAAAAAATATAAAGGAGTCATGGAGGCTTGGACCTGGTGCCCAAAAGGGGTTCGAATCCCCTCTCCTTTGCATCTTTTAGCACACACATAAACATGAACTTATCAACCAGCAAGTAACTCTGAACCAACAAGCAACATCACACTTGGACCAAGGCATATCAATACCAAATTGAGGGTAAAATTCAATTTCTTCATGCAGGATCTCAAGACAACCAACAAAATTTTCATTGGTTTTTTTCGAAATGAGATTAATGGGTTACCTGGCTAATTGTTTGGAGATTACAACATGGAAACTGGCTGCCCACTGCTGAGTTGTAGCTCCTGTCAAAAAACCTCCCTCTTCTGCCATGAATTTCTGTTGCAGAGCTCTCCCCTTTTGGCCAAACTATCAAAATGGCTTGGGAGAGAGGAGAAGGGTGGGTTTTGATTTTTTCAATTTTTAAAAATAAAACCAATTTCCCCAAAATTTGCATAAGGCTACGTGCCCCCTCCCACATTTTCCAATTTTCTAAATATATTTTAAAAAAATATTTAATTAATTTTTTAAATATTTTTTGGAAAAAGTGCAAGTCAAAGTTTGACTTTGACTTTGACTTTGACCCTACTGCAGCGGACTTAGCCCAAAAATGTTGCCTGGTGAGACGGAGTCGGAATCAGACGCAAGTCATATCATTGGAAAGGTCTCAACGAGTCCATCAGGAATATGTCATCACCAACTTGAGATAATTCCACCTCAGTCCTCAAATTCGGCCTGGAACATTGGCCACTTAAAACTCATGACTTTCTGGTGGGCCCACATGACACCCAATCTTGCGAAAGGTGCCAAATCGCCATATGATATCCAATCGAGGCAAATGAGGTACCATCAGAAATATATCGATGATTAATTCAGCGAGATGACAATAGATTTTTGTGTTGGGTTCATTGATGAATGTCTTAGCTATTATGAAACCCTGCCATGCAAGCTGGCGGACCCCCTTTTGCCTAAAATCATTGACCAACTTGTGATAGCTCTAACAAGGCCATCCGAGGTTGGAATGAGGCAAAGGAGATGTTGCTGGAAAGGTGTTTGATTCTATTACAGCATGGAATTTCTAAATATCTAATTTATAACTCTTTACCGACCAATTTTAAATCATGAAGCACTGTAACCAATTTGGTGTCTAGAAGTGGTCATGAACTTGCGAAAGCTCGTTCTTACCAACCGGGGGTCAAAACCAAGAACAGGATATACCGTTGGAAAGGTCTCACACTTCCCTACACCATGTCTAGGTTTGATTTTCCTTTTGAGACCATAATCTGAATAGAATCAGACCAGGAAGTCACAATTATTGGTTTTGGCCGTTCGAGTGACGTTGACTTTGTGTCCCTCGTATGGGGTCATACTGACTCAGAATCAAGCTCATGATAGCCCGTTGAAAAGCTTGTCCTGATTCCTACTACATGGAAGTGTTGTATTCCTTGAATCAAAAAACCTTGACATGAGGAAGAAATGTCATGGGAAGGCCCACAAATCTCTGAAGGAAACCAAATGATACTCTTTCAAGGGAAGAGGCCATAGTAACTATGACCCCCACCACTGTCTTTGACTGGAACCATAGAACCAAGGGGAATTTATGGAGAAGTAACTGTGTGAAACACCATGTTGAGCCCAGCACAGATTTTTGGGTCAACACTATGCCATATTTTAACCAAGTACCAACCCTATATAACATTGCGCCACAGTACAATATCGTAAAACCACAATAGAATCTCGCATAGTACAATCAGGTGTCTTAGTACAACGCACCGCGAGAATATCAAGCTAGATACAGAGGTGGCGAATGAAGTAGAGGAGGATTTGGAAGAGGCAGAGGACCAGTGGTATGCCATAACTTTCAACAACCATGACACTATGCAAGAGAATGTACATTTCCACCTGCGACATGTATGCATTTTCGCGCATTAGATCATGAAATAGAAGACTATCTGACACTATTGGGGAAGATCGAGGAAAAGATAAATCAAAAAAATCATAATTTTCAATGGATATCTACAGAAGCAAGGGAAGATGGAAGAAATATCCACATAGTTACGCGTGAAGGAGCTAAGACAAGAGATGACACAGTAAGAAAAAATCCAACACAACACCAATGGGTGAAGAAGAATGTCGAACCACAGAAGCAGTTTTACACACAAAACAAAAAGGAGTTATTCAAGAAAGCCAGAAATTGCATCTACATCAACTGCACAACATACTCAGGATGTACCAACATACAAGATGCCTTCATCGCTAGATCACACTAATGAAGCACAACTCCTAGGACAAATACGTACCATAAAGGATTTTCTGCAATCCTGTGTTAAAATACTAAATGATCTATCATTTGTTAAAGTATTACAAAATATTTTAGAAATATGTAACACAAACGTAGAGGAAAATCTAGAGAAGAAAACAATTAATCACTTGCATACAAGGAGGAGGACAAGTAGAGAGTTCAGACTAAATTCCAACATTGGAGATTTCAACATGGGGGATATTATACTGGATTTAGGATCTGAAGTAAATGTTCTACCCAAGAAGACATGGCAATGTATGGGACAATCCACGTTAGTATATTCACCCGTTCAGCAGAAACTAGCAAATCAACATAGGGTTCTTCCAATTGGAAGGATAAAGGGTGTGACAATAGATATGGATGGAGTGAGTACGAAAGTTGATTTTGAAGTAATAAAAATAGTGGATGGGAAAACACCTTACCCAACATTGATTGGATTGGATTGGGAATTTTACAATCTAGAAATAATCAATTTGAAGACAAGGAATATGACATTCGAGTCAGGAGAATGCAGATTCATTGCACCACTAGACCCATCTGAAGGAGAAAGGTTTGTAGAACCCACTTGATTAGACCTGGAGGAAATCAACTAGTTATATAGAACCACTGCACGAGAAGAATATTATGTAAATCCAATTGCATATGGACTACTCAGCTAGAGAAGCATCACATAATGCACTTCAGACTCAGATACAAGGTTGGATAATTGGCCAAAGATATTACACAAAGTATCCACAAGAAGGTGTGCACGAATAGACCACACAGTAAGATGGGTAGGTACAAAGATAAGAGAACCTCTCAATTTTCATGGGGTGAATGTGATGCAGGAGCATCTCTCCATGCCAACCAGTCAACCACGTCAGCGCACACTCATTCATGTGCTGAAAAGGAGGCGCAGCCTCATTTTGAATTTGTATTGAATGTAATTTAATGTGCTTAGGCTGTTGAGCCAGGAAAGC